>JAOTRH010239147.1:0-40609 GCA_034768845.1 Heliamphora exappendiculata | reverse complement strand
TTATTTTTTGTTCCACATTTTTTGAAAAATAATAATTTATTTCGATTAAATATTTTTTTATTTAATTAATTCAAAATTTAGAATTAATTCTCATATTTTTTTAAGATATCCGATTTTATAAAAGTCATCTTAAACGTGATATTTTGTAAAAAAATTAAATATCTAAAGTTATTTCATTTAATTAAAATTAATTTATAAAAAAAACTTAATTTTATTTTCCATTACAAAATATTTTAATTAAAAATAAATTTTCAAATTAATTAAATTAAAAGGATAAATAAAATAGATTTGCAATTATCTACGCAGTTCATATATTTATAAGCACGATGCATATATCCCGATTTTATGATACAAGAAAAACGTTTAAGCGTTTCAATTTGTTGAACAAGATAAATTGTAATAATCCTCTTTTATCTCTGATTCTTGTGTCCTGATTGTATCAAGCTTCCCTAATACTATATGATATATCAATATATATCAAATTAATTCTGTATCTATCAAAAAATTAACACAAAATAGCCCCGAGATAGAGAAATCACCGGCCACCACTGACGCCGCCTTCAGGCGGCTCCTACCGCCTCATCCGAACTCTGTTTTTAACGAGTTTTATACCGTTGAAAAACTTTTGAAATATAGGAATTTTTTCTCAAAAAATATTCTGGAAATTTTTTCAAAAAAAGGCTAAAAAACCAGCCTAAAACTACTGCCGCCGCTTAGAACTGCCAACTTTTGAGGCTTTTTCGACCTTTTTTTGAACTCTGTTTTTGAAATACTTTATATTGTTGAAAAGCTCTTGAAATGTACTATTTTTCTCTTAAAATTTTTTTTTCAAAGCAGCTCGAAACAATGCCAAAAAATTGACTGAAAGAGACTGCCGCCGCTCTTATGCGCCGTTGCATAGAACTGCCAACTTTTCGAGGCTTTGTTGACCTCTTTCTGAACTCCATTTTCGATATACTTTATACCGTTAAAAATCTCTTAGATAGTAAAATCTTTCTATCAAAAAAATTGCGCGAAAATAGTCCGAACAACTGTCAAAAAACTACCTAGAAGCCACTGTTGCCGCTGGCCTATTTGCCGCTTGCTTGGGTTGTGATTTTAGTCAAATTTTTTTTAAAAAAAATTTTGACAGTATTTTGAGGTATGTTTTACTGCTATTTTATTTTTAAAAAATTGCCCAAAAAATAATTCCAACAATGGCTCAAAAAATCATAAAAACCACCGTCGAACCGTCGTCGATAAAGCCGCCCGAACCGGGCTATTTTGGTAACTTTTCTTCGCTATTTTTTACTTATTTTTATTCTTTTTTTATTCATAAATACTGCAAAAAAACTCATTGAAAAAAATCATTTAAAATCATTAAAAATTTACTGCAATCTGTGGCCCCTAAAAACCCGAACCACCATTGGTGTCACCTCCATTCTTGGTGTTCTTAAATATGTTCAACCTATTCTTAAATAATCTAAACAAATATTTTAAAAATAGAAACTAGCTATTGCATCGATCCTATGTCCCGAAAGCTCACATTCGATCTATCGCGTTCAACTCCCGTGATTAAAAAAATAATCATCATTCACACCATTCAATCAAATATAAAAAAAATGACGAACATAAAATCGAGATTAGAACGCCTGCAAAATAAAGTTAGCAACAGTTCTAAAATTACCTAGCCCCGATAACCAAAAATAAAAAACAAAACGACTCAGATACCAATTGTTAGAAGCAAGATTGCCAAGATCTTTATTTTTACAAACGATTATCTGCAGAAAAAAAAAAACTAGACAAGGAAATGCTGAAATGGGCTCTAAATAAAATTTTTGATGACCAACGATCAAAATAAAACTCGCACATCCAAAGTTAATTTAAAAGAATACATTTTACAGGTCGAATATTCAACTATGATTTGAATCTAAGTTGAAGCTCATGTAAGATCTTCTACTATATTTTTTTATGCGATTCCCGAACGTAGTGTGTGTTACAAACTATCGAGAACTCGTACCGGTAGAATCTGGACAACATTAGTCTTAAAAGACAAGTTATGAAACTGGTTCAGCCTACTCGCATATTTATAAGGCTACAGCAGGGACCTGGAGAGTAATTGTGAGTAAGACTTTTAGTGAAACACAAACACATATCAACGGTTTTTGCAATTAAATAAACCTCATAGCAGTATCTGTAATTATGAAAAATCAGTAGCTGTTTCTGTAATTTTCATAAAATACTAAATTATAGTTCACACTACTAAAGAACTACAATTGCACTCTGTTCCATAATCTTAAGACCATCATGCATTGAGCTCATGTTATTAAATCCTTATCATTTCTTCTCACGGTAAGATTTTCGATACCTTTCAATTAAATTAATTATTGATAATTTAATTTAATCGGCATCTTCATACTCTTCAAGCCCTTCCGCTTAACTTATTTGACCGTTGAATAATCAAATCCATCTGTAGGGTTTAGCCCGATCAAAACTTATAAGCTTTCTTAAGGGGCTATCGTCAATCCCGATATTTCAGCACGTGAATTCCGTTAATAATTAATATTCGCCGTATAAATAATACCGCTATCCAACTCACCAAGAATATAGACCCACGTAAGACCGCAACCTTTAATGAATCAAAACAACAAATATTCAATATACGCAAATAAATAATTATTTCAGGATTAAGAGGATAAGCACTATTCATAATAATTTTAGAGTGTGAATTAATTTATATAGTCAGTATAAAATTAATTACTCAAAATGTCTCAGTCAAAACACATAAGGCGTATTGGAACAGACAGTCGAACAAGAGACGACGCTATTATCTATTTCTCGTAATCAAAATAAGTCTACTAAAATTTTGTGCCACAGTCGTGCCGATGGTATGTCCATTTTTATCTAAACTGTGAACAAAAAATTTATATTCGGTAAAAACTTAAAATCTAATCTTCTGTGTGTAAGTCGTACTCTATACACCAGATTAAATACTATACAGAATATCGGATATTCATGTATAATATTAAAGAAATGATACACATATGTTGCTCATAAAGATTCTCATAAAATAAAATTTTAATTTTATTAAAATAAAATTAAATAATAAAAATATAATTTTAGTATACCAACCCTAAGACAATCAACTCCGGTAAAAACATGAATTTGACAAACATGGTGAATATACATCACATGAAATGCCCAAAGTACAATCTATGTAATGCACAAGTACAACATTTGTAATGCACAAGGTACAATCCATATATTGCATGCTTCGTTGCCACAAACTAAAACTTAATCATCATAATAAGCATATTTTTGCAATTATAACATTACATACATGTTTACAATAATTAAAGTACATTAAGTGCATGCAATTAACAACTTAGGCTAAGCAAAATTCTATATTTTTGATAGAATTTGTGGCATGCTTTTGGGACATCTAGACATCATAAAAGTTTTTGATTTTTGGACATGAACTAGATTAGATGATTTCGTACTATTCTTACGAAGAACACTTTTTTAATTTCAAAATAAAAATAAGTAATTTAAATACCACAAGACTAAAAGTTGAATCTGCCCTGAACCACGCACTAAAAATTCCTGAATTTAACTCAGCTAAGAAAATCTATTTGTGTGGTGGAAAAATTAGCGAATGCTACTTTCCATTCTATTGGAAGGAATACAGAACTTTAGGATCTAATTCATAGTGATATTTGTGATTTTAAATCAATTCGAACGAGATGTGGTAAAAAGTATTTCATTAATTTCATTGACAATAGCACTAAATACTGTTACATCTATTTACTTAGAAGTAAGGACAAAACCTTGAAAAGGTTTATACATTACAAGAATGAAGTTGAAAGTTAACTTGAAAAAAAAAATCAAAGCTCTAAAAAGTAATAGAGATGGTAAATATGAATCGCATTTTGGTGAATTCTATTAATAATATGGCATAATTCTTCAAACAACTACACCCTATTTTCCACAGCAAAACGGTATTGTTGAACAAAAGAATCGAACCTTAAAGGATATGATGAAATACTATATTGACTAGTTTGGGAATAGCTCAAAACCTGTGGGTGAATCTATCCTTTCAGCTAAATTTATTCTTAATAAGATACCCCATAAGAAGACAAATAAGACACCTTATGAATTATCGAAAAGTCGAATGTGTACTTACAAATTCTTAAGAGTGTGGGGGTGTTTGATAAAGGTAGCAGTGCCTACACTAAAGAGGTCTATATTGGAATGTAAAATTGTTGACTGTGTTTTCATCGGTTACGCTAATAATAGTAGTGCTTATTGATTTTTGATTCACAAATCAAGAATTTCAAATGTTAATACCATTATTGAGTTAAGGAATGTGGTGTTCTTTGAATATATATTTCCTTATAATTATGGATAAGAGACAAGTTCTGTAAAAAGAACTTATGACACTACTCAAATTAATAATCATGATGAAGATCAAGAAGAAGAACATAATGAAGAACCTAGACGTCATAAATGGTCTTGAATATCTAAATTCTTTAGTCCATATTTTTTAACATTTTTGTTAGAAAATGATCCTCAAACTTATAAGAAGGCATTGTCCAGTACCGAAGTGCCTTTTTAGAAAGAGGCTGTAAATAGTAAAATTGAATCCATCCTTCAGAATCAATCATAAGAATTTGTGGATCTTCCACCTGATTCTAAATCTCTTGGATATAAATAGATTTTAAAAAGAAAGATGAACGCGGATGATTCAATTGGCAATCATAAAGCAAGACTTGTGGTTAAAGGATACAGATAAAAGAAAGGTCTTGATTACTTTGACATGTATTCACTGGTTACAAGCATAACGTTTATATGTATGCTAATTTACATGACTATAATAATTAATTTAGATATACATCAAATGGATGTGAATACAGCATTCTTGATTGGTGAATTGAATAAAAAAATTTATATGAAACAACACAAAGGATTTGTTGTTCCTGAATAAGAAAAAAAAGTTTGTAAACTTATCAAATCTATTTATGGTTCAAAACAAGCGCCAATGCATTGGCATAAAAAAATTTGACAATACTATGATGTCAAATGAATGCGACAAGTGTCTCTATGTTAAAAAATACAGATAAAGAATATGTCATCGTATGTCTTTATATAAATGACATGCTCATTATTAGTAGTGATAATTAAATGATCAAATCTACGAATAAAATGTTAAACAAACAGTTTAACATGAAAGACATGGGAGTGGCATATTTTATTTTAGGAATAAAAATTTATAAAACATTTGATAGATATGTTTTCTCTCAATCATATTATATTGAGAAAATACTTGGTAAATTCACCAAGGATGATGATTGTTAAGTGAGAACGTCGGTAGAAGCAAACATATATCTAACAAAAAATACGGACGAAAGCCTATCTCAATTAGAATATTCCATGATTGTTAGAAATCTTGTGTACTTAATGAACTGCACACAACCGGATATATTATATGCAGTGAGTAAATTAAGTAAATACACAAATAATTCAGGGGCAAACCACTGGAAAGCTATAGTTAGTTCTTAGATATCTAAGATATACCCATAACTATGGGTTGTGTTATTAGGTTTGGTATACTGAAAATAATATTTTTAGTATTTTATTTTATTTTAATAAAATTAATTTTTTATTTTATAAAAATTTTTATGAGCAATGTATATATATCATTTCTTTAATATTATGTATGGATGTCCAATATTCTGTATAATATTTAATATGGTGTGTAGAGTACAGTTTGCACACAGAATATCATATTTTAGGTTCTTGCAGAATATACATTTAATATTCACAGTTTAGATGGAAATGAACATACCATCGGTATGACTGTAGTACAAAGTCTTAGTAGGCCTATCATGGTTACAAAAAATAGATAATAGCGTCGTCTATTATTTCGACTCTTTGTGCTAGTATACTTTGTGTGTTTTGAACGGGACATATTGGAGTAATTAATTTTATACTGACTATATAAATTAATACACACCCCAAGGTTATTATGAATAGTGCTTATACTCTTAATCTTGAAATAATTATTAATTTATGTATATTTAATATTCATTATTTTGATTCATTAAAGAGTGCAATCTTATATGGGTCTATATTACAGATGTGTTGGATAGCGGTATTATTTATTTAGTAAATATTCATTATTAATAGAATCTATGTCCCGATTGTTCGGGATTGACGATACCCCCATAAGGAAGCATATAAGTTTTGACCGGGTCAAATTCTACAGGTGAATTTGATTATTCGGTAGTCAAATAAGTTAAGCAAAACAGCCTAAGGAATTACAAGATACCGATTAAATTAAATTTTCAGTAATTAAATTTAATTATGGGGTATCGAGAATCTTAACATTGGGATAAATATTAAACATTTAATAATAGGAGCTCAATACAAGATGGTCTTGAAATTATGGGTCAGAGTGCAATTATAATTTTTTAGTGGTATGAATTATAATTCAGTATTTTATAAAAATTACACAAATCACTGCTAGTTTTTCATAATTGCTGATACCGCTATGAGATTTGCTTAATTACAGAAACCGCCGATAGGTGTTTGTGTTCCATTGAAAGTCTTACTCATAATTACTGTACAAGTCCCTGTTGTAGCCCTATAAATATGCGAGTAGGTTGAACCACTTTCATAACTTGTATTTAAGACTAAAACTGTTCAAGTTCTACTGGTACGACTTATCGGAAAATTATAACCCACACTATATCTGGGAATCGCATAAAAGAATACAGTAGAAGGTCTGACGCTAGCTTCAACTCGGAATTAAAAACGTAGTTAAAGATTTTACCGGTAAAAGGTATTCTTCTAAATAAATTTAGATTGCACGGGTTTTAATTTTGATCATTCGACGTTAAAATTTTTATCTGGAGACGTTTCGGTATTTACCTATCAAGTTATTTTTTTATCAAAAATTATTTACAAAAATAATGATCTTGCCAATTTTGCCTCCAACAATTGGTATTAGAGCTGTTTTGTTTTCTTATTTACGATTATTGGGGTTTGGTAATTTTAGAACTATGCTAACTCGATTTTGTAGGCGTTCTAATCCCGATTTTGTGATATTCATATTATTATTTATGTTTGATTGAATAGGTTTATATAAGGATTATTTTTTTATCACGAGGGTTGACCGTGATAGATCGAATATAGGCCTTCGAGATATAGAATCTGTCACACCCCAAATTTCGGATCACGCGAAAGCTCACGAACAACCACCAAAATTGCCCAAACACAAACAGGTGAAAAATTATGAAGCCAAAACAAGGCTAAAACTTTTGTAAAACGCACTACTGAGAGTTTATTTGATTTAAAAGAGTGGCCTAATAAAATACGGTTACGGCCCCAAAAATCAAGCCTTTAAAACAAAATACATATTTTCGACAAAGAAATAACTTTTAAAAGAAGAGCATAAGCCGTTCCAAAATCCCTTGAAGTACAAGAGTTTGAATGAAACATAAAACCAATTAAAAACCCCTTTTGTGAACCATTACACCAACCAAGGAAAATGATAATATAACAAACCCATGGCTTCTCTCAAAAACATAAATCATGCATACATCAGCACCACGGCCATAAGAATTGCATATGTCTTAAAATATGTTACATCCAAACATGAATCATATACAAGGTATAAACTATCTAACAGAGACAAAACATTAGAGTCTTATCATCAGCCACCTCTGGGCACCTTAAGGTCAACCTACAGGACCACATTCACCTAAAAAACGTTTCAACAAAATCTCACAACGTGAGCCGAAACCCAATAGAAATAGACTATATAAAGCCGTAAAGCAAAATATGCAATCACATAGCATATAGTTGACTCAACTATATGAGCCTCAAAACAGTTTTACTTCGTAAAATCCCAAGTTTTCCATTGGACTCCCATAAGCCTCCAAAATTGTTTTCCATAATCAAAACTAAACATTTCAACAATGCAAATAACGTTTCACAGTTAAAGAAAAAATAGTAGCCAAAACATTATTTTTCTACTCGGAACACACAGCCGAGAATAAAACGATATTTTTCACTAGAAACACACAGTTGAGGAAAAGAAAATGACTCCTATATACCGATTCTATCACACCAGGGACAAAGACAGCAACTATAGACTCATGGCCATTACCTATTCCCAAATCATTTAAGACCTATTAGGTAATGACAAGTTCTATATAGAGTCACTACAACCCAGTCACACACGGGGGCAACCAGCTCTTTACGGGCTATAAACCGAGGGACGAAGCACCCAACATACTCTTTATGAATTACAACCGAGGGAAGAAGCACCCAATTCAAACATTGTCACGGCACATCTATAAAATCATTTCAAAACTAACATGTAGCTCGATTACAAAAATATTTTCACAATTATACATTAAATATGTATAAAGGTTCAATGGCCAACTGCCACGTCATCCATCAAACAAGGAGATCAAACAAAAATATTTTTAAAAATATTTTCACTATTTTATCAAAATGTTTCAAATTCGAGACTCAACCCCGAGTGTTAGCTCCAAACCTCCAAAATACGATTTTCAAGACTATTCACAAAACTCCTTGTTTTCAAATCTCCTTTTTGAAAACCATGGACAAATATCACATTCTAGGAAACCACGGGCTTTTGGAACTCGCCCCGATCTTTAATCTCTTCTTCTCACACAAAAAATGTGTCGACACAACTAGCAAAAGTGTCGACACAAATAGCAAAGGTGTCTACACAAATAGTAAAAGTGTCAACACAAACAGAAAAAGTGTTGACACAAAATAGCAGCAGTGTAGTTAACACAAGTAGAGAGAAAAAGGGGTCGACACCAACAGCAGAAGTGTCGACACAAACAGAAAAAAAAATGTCGACACAAGACAACCGCATCATAGATAACACAATCAGAAGGAAAATGGGTCGACACCAACAGCAAAAGTGTCAACACAAATAGAAAAAATTTCGACACAAACAGAAAAAGTGTTGACATAAAAGCAACAGAATCAGATTTTTAAACCAGACGGTTGAACGGCAACGGAAAGCAAACCCGAGCAACCAAAAAAGCTTCTCAGCCCCAAATTAAACCAGCCAAACACCCATTTGCAACCCACGAACATACACAAGCCCAAAACAACAAATAAACACCGAAAAGAAAGCCTCAAAGCCCCTTTCATCTAACCGAAGTCAATTAAAAATGATTTTGAACCAAAACCTAACTTTTTGAAACATAAATCGATTTTTCATGCATTTTTAAATGGTAAAAACACATATAATTGCATGTAACACCCCTTTAAGACATGAGAGTCCAAGATCCTACCTCGTTGAGTTAAAAACTCGACGCCTCAAAAAGCAAACCTTTTTGAAATGAGATTTCGTCTGGATGAATGCGTGGCCTTTGGTGCCGATAGTAAGGATCTGCTACCCGATCGCCAAAAACAAAACCTGGCCCTAAGAAAATCTAAAGAGAATGTAGAAGTTTTGGTTTGAGAAAAAGAAACTTAGCCTCCAAGTTTCAAAAAATATCTCCACTAAAATATTTAAGGCTAGATATTTATAGGCCACGATATTTGTTTTTGAAATTCGCACCACAATGCCCAACGGCCCCGGAACTAACCCAACATGCATTTCTAAACCTGAACATACATAAAACGCATATAAACATGCAATAAATTACGCGTTGAAAACATCAAAAAAGAAAATGGGTAAGGATCTCACAGGATCGATGTAATAACTAGCTATTTATTTTTTAAATATCTATTTAGAATATTTAAGAACAGTTTGAATATCCAAGAACAAGAAGAACGGGCAGTGACATCGGTGGTGGTTTTGGGATTTTACGGGTCACAGATCGCGATAAGTTTTTAATCGATTTTAAACAATTTTTTGGTGAGCTTTCTGCAGTATTTATGCATTAAAAATAGCCCACCACCGGCGGCCTCGCCGGCAGCGATTTTGATGATTTTTTGGGTTACTTTTTGGATTATTTTTTGAGCAATCTTTTTGACATAAAATAGCAGTAAACATACCTTAAAATATTGTCCAAAAATCATAAAAGAATTGGGCCAAAATAGTGCAAACTATGTGGCAAACAGTAACAATTTTCTAGCGGCGGCGGCGGCACAATAGGCGCTCGTTCGGGGCATTCTTCGAATCAACAGGTTGCTGGATTATTGAGCTATTTTTTCAAAAAAACATGGGCGCAAAAAGACCAAGAGAAAAAGCCCAAACAACCCACTGTTTGGAGCGGCGACGCAGGTTGGGCGGCGACAGTGGTTCGAGTAGTTTTCTAAGCTATTTTTCAGATAATTTTTGAGCAATTTTTTTGAAAAAATAATACTATTTTTCAAGAGCTTTTTTGGGTATAAAAAGAGTTGAAAATAGAGTTCGAACAAGATGGCAAAATCCGCCTGCAGCAACTAGAGTGATGGTGCCGACAGTAGTGGTTTGTGGCCGGTGGTGGTTCGGCTCTCCCAGGGCTATTTTGATAGCTTTTTTGATATATTCTGATATGTATCAATCCTCAAGTGATATATTTGTGTATCACACAGTATCAAAAAAATTTAATACAATCAAAATACAGCAAACTGGCAGGAAAGAGGATAATTACAATTTATTCTCTACAGGAGACTAAAACACTTTAGCATTTCACTTTGATAATAAAATCGGGATATATGCATATCGTGTCTGTATATATATATATATATATATATGTGTGTGTGTGTGTGTGTGTGTGGATGTATATCTGTTTTATTTTCTCTCATTAATTTAATTAATTTAGAAATTCGGTTTTAATTAAAATATTTTGTAATAAAAATAAAATTAAGTTTTTTTAATTATTTAATTTTAAATAAATAAAAAAGTTTTGAATATTTTTTTTACAAAATATCACGTTTAAAGATGATTTTTTTTATAAAATCAAATATCTTGAAAAAACGTGAGAATTAATTTTAAATTTTGAATTAATTAAATAAAAAAATATTTAATTAAAATAAATTTTTTTTTTCAAAAAATGTGGAATAAAAAATAAAATAAATAGATACCTTTAATCAATATCTTTGCTGAAAAGTCCAAGAAAAAAATATGCATTTATTAAATTTTATTTGTTACGCATTTAAACACGAAAAAATGGTTTGATAAGTTAGATTTTTGAAATCGTGTACACGGAAAGATGTTTGATTATCTTAGAACGTGTGATTTTTGAAATTAATAAATTTATTTTAATTAAACAAATATTTATAACCCTAAAAATTATTTTAAAAATTTAAGTGGGAGATGAAATTTATTTAAAGATAAATCTCGCGGTCTCTATTACTTGTTTGTATGTAATGCAATTAAACCCTGTGTATTGACAGTAAGGCCTTCCTCCTCATTGGACAGATTAATTGCAGTATCGACAATACAAACCTCCTTTAGTGATAATTTTGAATAATTGTTAGTGTGAATTACTTCTCCATCTGAAAGGTTTATTGCGAAGTGATTGATTGGGATTAGGTGATGGTTAACACTTAACTGTATATAGTAGTATCATCTTCATCTGAGACACTGTTATTATATACTGGACGAAAGTTATGTCAGCTATTTAATTTTACTTTGCAAGGTCACTTGCTTAGATAGTAAAACTAATAGGAATTGGCCTATCTCATCATACGATGGATAGTATACGTCCTCCCATCGAGGCATGCTATTCACAGGGTTCCAGGCTGTTGGTGAATTTTTTTTTAAAATGGTAAAGAGAACTAAATTAAAATAAATTTAAAATTTTGCTTATCATAATTTACGGTATTTTTAATTATGTGATTTTCAAGATTAAAATTACTTTCAACCCACTCGCTTCAATACTCAAAAAAATAAACTTACGGGACCAAATTATGTTAACTGAAAATAGAACTTTGACATTATCTTAACCGTCGAGAATTACAAATTTGTATTAACTGAGATATGTCCACTGATACCTGATATGGGAGCGACCAAACAAAAAATCCATGCCCATCAGAAGTGGCAAAAAGCTGATCAAATAGCTCGCTATTACATTTTGGCTTCAATGTCAAATGATTTGTAGAATTAGCATCAGTTTATGCCTAGTGCCTATGACATGATTATAAACCTCAAATAAATATTTAGGGATCAAAATTGTACTACTATGCAGGTAGCCATAAAGTTTCTATTGAATACAAACATAACTGAAGGCACCCCAGTTAGGGATCATGTTCTGAAGGTGAACAGCCTTCTAAATGAACTAAAAATTTTTGGAGCTAAAATTGACAGGAAAACAAGGTTGATATCATACTTTAGTCACTGCCTGGAAATTTTAAGCAATTTTGCCTAAACTACACCATGAATAAGCTTCGCTTTTTATTGGCAGAACTTTTTAAGTAACTTCAAGAAGCTAGGAGTGTAATACCCCAAACCCAGGTTATGAGAAAATCTAGGACCTTTTCAAAACTTAAACAATTTCCACACTTTGAAATCTCACAAGGCATTTTATAAAAAGGATAAAAATCACACTAAAGCGAAAAACAACACCCAACCCGATGTTTCACTCTCAAGATACAAAGGACATACATGCATTAAATATAATTGTCACAAGGCTTACAATAGTTGGTTCCAAAACCAAGAACATGAAAGACAATACATGATTCAAAAGAAACAAAAGGAAGACTAAAAGATCTTCCACTCGATTCGGATTCTCCTCATCAACCTACTAATCAAAAGCATTTGAAAAAGATTTTCAAATCCCACACCGTGAGCCAAAGCCCAATAAAAAATAGACAAAATATGAAATAAAAGAAAACCATGCTAACATGATAATATGATTATTTTGACTCACACGAGCCTCAAAAACAGTTTTGTAATAATAATAAAATGATTCACATGCAATCTATGCAATGCATCTTTACGGACTTTCATTGAAGGGTCGCAACCCCATCTAATGCATGAATCTTCACGGGCTTTCATTGCAGGACTGCATCCCCTCATTATGCATGAATCTTTACAGGCTTTCATCGTAGGACCGTAGCCCCTCATTATACATGAATCTTCATGGGATTTCACCGCAGGACCACAGCCCCTCATTATGTATTGTCAACTAGAGTTTACGAACACCCAACCATGAGTAAATATCACATTCTAAGAAACCGCGTCATCCCTCAAGAATAATTACAAAATAGAAAGAAACCTTCAAGGCCACATCACAGCTTGCCAAAAAAAAATATAACACCCCCAACAGGAAGTCAGTCGACTGAAAACCACCATTTAGTCAACTGAAAAAGGCTATTGGAATTTTAAAATTTTTTTCGTGTCTCAGGTCAGTCAACTGAGTCCTCATGATCAGTCAACTGAGTCCTCATGATCAGTCGACTGAGTCCTCATGATCAGTTGACTGAACACTCACACTGTCCATTCAGTCGACCGAACTCCCCACTTTAGTCGACTGAATATCAGAGAAAAATAAACCCAAGCCGACAGAAAGAGATCCACAACACCTCATCAAACCAAACAAACTTACCTTGTAGAAAACCATGGACACACACAAGTCCAACAACATCAAAAATAAATCGTAAAAACACTTTAAAATCCTTTTCTTCCAACTAAGTATGGTTAAAACATGCAAATCAACTATGCAGGCATTTTAAAGAGGTAAAAACGCATAAAAATCCATGTAACACCCTTTTAAGGTATGAGAGTCTAAGATCCTACCTTATTAAGTTAAAAACTTGAGGTTCGAACACCGAAAAAAAAATGAAAGTAGTCGAAACAAAGTTCTCTCTGGATGAATGCGGAGCCCCCGGCACGGATAACAAGAATCTACTATTCGATCGTAAAAAACTAAGCCCGAGCCCATCAAAAAGCTAGAGAGAAGGTGGAGGTTTTGTTTGTAAAACAAGAAACTTAGCCAACAAGTTTCAAAATATCTCCCAAAATATCTAGCCAATGTTGATATTTATAAGGCCCACTATTTTTTTTTTGCATCACAATGTCTAACGGTCCCAGGATCTGACGTAGTATGCACTTTTAAGCTCAAACATGTAAGCTCAAACATGTATAAAACACATATAAACATATTATACTATCAAGATCAAAATAATAAACAACACGTCGAAAAATATTACGAAAAAAATGAAATCGGGTCTCACAAAAGGTGTTTTTAGGAAATCAAGTTCTGTGTGTGTGGTTGAGAAGGGTTCTTCATCTAAGCTGAAATGTAAGAAGAAGAAAAAAGTTCAGACATAGGGAGGCACAGCTCCAAAAGTAGTTAAGGGACCAAAAGCTGGAGTGAAAAAGCCGAGAGGCCAGTGCTATCACTGTAACCAGTTTAGACATTAAAAAAAGCAGTGTTCGATTTTTCTTAGTAAACAGAACAAACCAAGTAATTTCTATTCACTTGTGGTTGAAACATGTTTAGCAGTGTTATCTATCGGTACTTGGTGTGTAGATACAGGAGCCACTAATCATGTTTATAATTTTTTACAGGGGTTCTAAGAAACCAGGCAACTTAGTGATGGAGAAATATAAATGCACATGGGCAATAATACAAGGGTGGCAGAAGTTGTAGTATGAGATGTCACTCTTCATTTTAGTAGAGATACGATACTTCTTCTGAAAGATTGTCATTATGTACCTTCAATTAGAAAAAATTTAATTTATGTCTCGAGCTTAATAAAGAACAAATATTCTGTTCATTTTAGTGACTCTGTGGTTGTGAAGAAAAATAAATATTTTATTTGTTCTGATACATTGATAGATGATCTGTATGTCGTATCTTCTATCTTTCCTACACTTCAACTAACTGAAATGAACAACACATCTAATTTACCATATAAAAGAAAGTTTCTTTCTTTAATGAACTAAACATTTCTTTCGCACTTACGCTTAGGTCATATTAATCTAAAAAAGATAAACAGACTGGTAGCAGATGGACCTTTGAGTTCATTAAAAGTGGAGGTACTACCAGTCTGTGAATCTTGCTTAGAGGATAAGATGACCAAGAGACCCTTTTTTGCCAAAGGCTATGTACCTAAAGAACCGTTGGAGCTGGTTCATTATATTGTATGTGGTCCTATGACAATCTGGGATAGAGGTGCCTTTGAGTACTTCGTTAGTTTTATTGATGACTACTCAAGGTATGAATACATTTACCAGATGCATTGTAAGTCTGAATACTTTGATAAATTCAAAGAATTCAAGGCGGAGACGGAGAAGCGTCTGGGTAAAAGTATCAAATTGCTACGATTAGACCATGATGGGGAATACCTCTTTAGAGAGTTTAGGGATTACTTGTTATCAAAAGGGATTATATCCCAGTTGATTGCACCAGGTACTCTACAGCAGACTAGTGTAGCAGAAAGAATGAATATAACTCTTATGGAGATTATTAGCACAAATACCCGATTCTTAGAAGAGAATTATATTATGGATCACAGGCCCAAAAACAATATTGTTTTAGAAAAACTAAGAGAAAATACCAATAGAACGAAAGAGAAACCACAAGTCACTGATATCCCATTACTTCGTTATAGTGGGAGAATTATCGAGACATGTGCAAACTAAGAATAGGGTGCTGATGCATAGGGTTCAAATTCTACACAGCGTGTTACTGTTAGTACACAGACACAGGTAGTGTCTCATCGTAGAAGAGAGTTGTTCATCAACCTGATCGATATATGTTCTTGGGAGAGTCTTTTGATAGGATCCCGACAGAACTAGATACCGAACCCTATAATTATAATGAAGTACTTTAGAACAAAGATGTTGTAATAACCTGAATTTTTTTACATATATATAATTAATTATAATTCATACCCCAACTATGAAACATAAAATCTCAAAATTTACATACAATAACGTACCACATAAATTTTATGTTAAAGGAATCACTAATTATCCTTCTATTTCGACAATAATCATCTATATATATATATATATAAAATACTTAAATATAAAAAAATTTAAAGTGAATAAAAAGGTACATTAATATAATTAGATATATTAATATACATTAAATATATTAATAATATTTGTGGATAACAAGATACACTAGATACATTAATAAATATAAGATACATTAAATACATTAATTTAATATACATCAGATACATTAACATACATTAGTTAATGTACATTAGATACATTAATATACATTTGTTAATGTATTTAAGATACATTAGATACATTAACCTACTTTAGTTACATTAATTTGATTAGAGGAATTTAGTCCAAAAATAATTGGCTTTAATGGTGGTAAATACATTGCACCACTAGCCTACACCACCCTATATATATGAGCCTTGATCACTTTCAAATATCTGCCTACACATTTCTATCAAATACTTAGTAATATAAAGTAAGAAAAGGGGAAGAGAGAGAGAGGAAAAAAAAGTGTTGGAAGCCGCACTTGAAGAGGTAGAATCTAATTCTCACATTTTCGTCTTCTCATCCAACAACTCTAAGGTAGGAATATAATCCCTTAGTTCTCTATTCTTCTTTTATATCATTATGCAACTAAAATCCTACTATACACGTCGACAAGAAAATTGATGTCCCGTAGCTTTTTCTTTAAATAGCCAAAAATAATAATTTTATTTGACATAACTAGACTTATTTTGTATGTTTTAATTAAATCTTATATGTTTAAATTCGATGGAATTAAGCATTGTGAAGTTCGACTAAGTGTTGAATAGGTGTAAGTTTTGGTAACAAGTGTTAACATCCTATTTTATGTCTTGTACATCTATTAAGCACGTCATGGCATTCTTCATCAATTCTTGGGTTTGTGGAAAAAGAAATGTTAAAGAATATGGTGATGAGGGAGGGTCCATTGCGTCATGAGCCGTCTTGTGTCGTTCCACACCTTTTCTGACCTTTCGCACGCGATTGAAGAACCGGTCTAACGTCTTTATCCGCATACAAGTAGTAGGGCGGGAGCATATAGATTACGGGGAGGGGCGGTGGAAGGCATAACGCATGGGAGCACAAATGGTACTGTGGTGTTAGGTACTCTCTTGTGGAAGTGTAGTATAATCTGGGTATGTTCTCTTGGTGAGAACGGAAAATTTTAATCTCTTGAAGAATTATGTCTTATATCTTTCATTCTCATGATCATATAACATGCATTTAGCCTATGTTGCTCTATTCCTTGTTTATCTATTGTTCATACCATCACTAGCCTATTTTACTGAACATTTAAGATGTATGTTGTACTTGTTGTACGATGCTATAATTGTTAAAGTAGTGGGGTACGGGTTATTTCTACTAGACTTTGTAGCTCATGGCATTTTAAATGCCAGATAACACAATAGGACAAGAAGCCGACGGTGCGATTTAGGATGATGATTAAGATGAACAAGTCAGAGAAGAGCAGTCACTGTAGGAGGAAGATGGAGTCAGGGCCCCGAGACTCGTGCACTTTGATAATTGTTTTTAAATTTTTGTTTCGATGCTAGAATTATTATTTCATTTTGGAAGAATGTAAGACTTGTAACCTTATTTCTATTGAAAGTTTATGGATTTTTTCTTTAATATTATTAGTATTTGTGTTTTGAAAAAAAAATTGCCTAATTTTTCTTTCCAAAAGAAAATAAATTAAAATCACAAATATTGACATTTTAGAAATTTGGGGCATCACAATATAGAGAAGATGAAGGCGGTTTCTTATGCTTCGGCAGTAGGAAGCCTCATGTATGCTATGTTTTATACTAGACCCGACATCTGCTTTGCCGTTGGCATGGTTAATATATATCAGTCTAACTCAGGGTAGGAGCATTGGATTGCGGTAAAAAATATAATCAAGTAACTAAAAAGGACTAAGGATTATATGTTGGTTTACCAAATAGACAGTCTAGTACCTTTGGGGTACATAAACTCAAATTTTCAGTCCGACATTGAGCTTGCATCAAGAGACAACCTTGCAGATCCTTTACAAAGAGCTTACCGGCTAAAACTTTTGATAGTCATGTAGAGGGCATGGGAGTCAAATGTATGGTAGTCTGGTTTTGAGAATAAGTGGAAGATTGTAACGGTTGGTATACTGAAAACTATGTTTTTAGTCTTTAATTTTATTTTTTAATAAAATTAATTTTTTCTATTTTATGAGAATCTTTACGAGCAATGTATACATATCATTTCTTTGTTATGCATGGATGTCAAATATTTTGTATAATATTTAATCTAGTGTGCAGAATATGGCTTATACACAGAAGATCAGATTTTAGGTTCTTGCAGAATATAAGTTTTATATTAACAGTTTAGATGGAAATTGACATACAATCGGTACAACTGTGACACACAATTTTCGTAGGCCTATCTTGGTTACGGGGAACAGATAATAGCGTCGTCTATTGTTCCGACTCTCTATGCCGGTACACTTTGCGTGTATTGAACGGGACATTTGCGTAATTAATTTTACACTGACTATATAAATTAATTCACACCCCAATGTTATTATGAATAGTGCTTATTCTCATAATCCTAAAATAATTATTAATTTGTATATATTTAATATTCGTTATTTTGATTCATTAGAGGGTGCGATCTTATATGGGCCTATATTCCCAGTGAGTTGGATAGTGGTATTATTTATATAATAAGTATTAATTATTGACGAAATTTACGTCCCGAAATTTTAGAATTGACGATACCCCCTGAATGATGCTTATAAGTATTGACCAGACCAAACCCTGCAGGTGGATTTGATTATCTGACAATCAAATAAGTTAAGCGGAAGGGCTTAAGGAATATCAAGATATCGATTAAATTAAATTGTTAATAATTAAATTTCATTGGCAGGTATTGAGAATATTAACGTGGAGAGAAATGTTAAGCATTTAATAATATGAGCTTAATGCAAAAAGGTTCTGAGATTATGGGTCAAAGTGCAATTACAGTTCTTTTGTGGTGTGAACTGTAATTCAGTATTTTTTAAAAATTACAAAAATTGTAGCATCTTTCCATAATTGCATAAACCGCTAGTAGGTATCTGTGTTCCACTGGAAGTCTAACTCATAATTACTTCCCAGGTCCCTGCTGTAACTCTATATATACGTGGGAAGGTTGAACCAGTTTAAGATTGATAGATCATATATCATATATCAAATATATCATAATTTTTTTTTCAAGACTAAAATATATTTGAGTTCTACCGGTATGAATTCTCGATAGACCGTAACCCACATTACATTTAAGGATCGTGTAAGGGAATACAGTAGAAGATCTGACAGGAGTTTCAACTCGAAATCAAATCGCAGTTGAAGAATAGATCAACAAAAGGTATTCATCTAAATTAACTTTGGTTGTGAGGGTTTTATTTTGATCGTTCTTCGTCAAAAGTTTTTATCTGGAGCCCGTTTCGCCATTTGCCCGTCCAATTAATTTTTTACCAAAAATCGTTTGCAAAAATAATGATCTTGACAGTATTGCCTCCAATAGTTCTTGACTACAATCCTTACTTGTTCCTTCTCCATCGGCCAATTTGTCATTTTAGCCGCCTTTCCCCTCCACCTGGTTAGAAAGTCCACAAATGACTCCCAGCCGTCCTGCCAAATGGTTTCGAGTTCTCAGGTAGTAACGTCCAGCTGGACGTTATAGCTGTACTGACTAACAAAAACGGTGGCAATGTCTTCCCATGTTCGGGTCCTTGCAACATCCAGGGAGAGAAACCATTTTTGCACTGCTCCGCACTGCTCCTGAAAGTGATTGATGGAACAGTTGGACCTTTGGCTGATCAACAATTTTCATAGGAGAGAGTGTACCGATGTATATCCTCAGATGAATCAGGGGATCTCTGGTGCCGTCGAACTTCTACATCTCTTGCAACTTGAATTTTTTAACATTTTAGCATCTGGAAATAAGCATAAACCGCTTACATCCAGTATGTGTTCTTTCACTCCCTTTTTCTTTCTCAGTATTTTTTTCATTCGATCAATCTTTTTCACTAGTGTGGACTCCCTAGATTGAGCAGTGTTTTCTTCCTCTATCACGACCTAATGTGGAACCCATGGTGGTACAACAACTGGCGGCACTTCCTGCCCTTGGTTATCTGTCCAAAAGTCTTCTCCATTCTCATTTGTATCATTTTGCAGCCTGTTTACCCCCAACAAGCGAGCTTGGATTGCCTGAATTTAAGCCTGACACTGGTTCTGAGCCTGCATCTCCTGTTCAACTGTCCTTTGTATCTCAGTGATTGCCCTCATCAGAGTTGTCAAGTTCACCTCATTCTTTGCCATATCAGATGATTCAGTTGCTCGTTCAGATATCCAGTAGAGTCTTCCTATTTCTGACCGAGCCTAAATACGCACTAGATGCGAACCTTTTGACTCAATGATCTAAACCCGAAGCAAAACTTGAATTCCAAAAGCAGAATCACCAGTATCAGACACTTCTTAAAAAGGATCTCGATAACAAATAGCTGACACTCCAAATGCCAAAGACAGCTGATCACAAGTAGAAATAACTACCGAAAAAGAAATATACCCCTATTGGGCCTATACAGGCAACAAACAAATAGCATAACGACCGAAAACCCCAACACCCAAGAACCAACACAAACACTAAGCGAGGAACCAACAAAACTCCAAAAAGAAGGTTTACCCTAAGGTTCTAAAAGAAAGACGGGCAGCATTCCGACAAGAAAACAGTTATAAGCCAAACAAGACCTCAAAACAAGAACCTGAACGGGGATTCGAAGAAAGCAAGCCTAAACAAAACTAGAGGTATAAAATCGACAGCGAGAAAAGAACCTGAAAGAGAGAGGAAAGCTATCCTAAAGGCTTCAAGCCAAAACACGGGCACGACGCCGAGAAGAAAACTAATGACACGAAAGCCAAACAAGGTGAAGATCAAAACCCGGGTAAGAACCCAAAGGAAAAGCTATCCTAATCAAAAAAGGATAATAGGAAACCCGGTCCAAACCCAGAAAAAGGAAACAAGTCTAAGCCGAAAAAATAAACAAACAAAAATCCTAACACACGCAAACAAAACATACAATTAACAAAAAAATAATCCTACTGCTTCAGCAGTACTTAATGGAAGGTTCATAGCTACCGTATGCAGAAATAGCCAGTTTTGTCAGTGATCAGGGTACCTTCTGAATAGAGCCGAGTATATACCTCCCATGCCTAGTGTGATACAGAACAATGTCAAGAAGTACACAAGAACTCTTTTACCGCACATGTGAAAGCGTGCAGCCAGTATTGCTTGCCCGTCTTCACGACATTGCCCATAGACAGTAAACTGACCAGGATATCGGGTTGACTAAGCAGGAGGCTAAGAACAATGCAAATACATGCGAGAATGCAAATGAGAAATTTTTATTAAGAACCAATGATATTTTTAAGTCTAGTGCTCTTATTTGATTTTGATAAACCAGGTCCCCAGCGGAGTTGCCAGAAAATACTATGGCGTCAGGATTTAGGGTTTTGTTTCAAAAAATAAAAGAATTCAAGAGATATTTAGAAAATACTTTAACGTCTTGAAAACCAAATTTTGAAACCCTTTTTGTGAAAAATGGAGTCGCCACTTGGTTTGGAGAAAAATCAAGAAAAACAAAATGAGTCACTGATCTTTAAAATGGTAACCGGAGAAAACAAGGGTTTGGAGGCTAAGGTACAAACTGGGGAAAGTGTTAGGCATCCCATTCGCCCAACCGTGAGGTCGGCCTCTACTAATTATCATTGGTTCTTAATTATATTTATCAAATGCATGCAAATACAGAATATGAGGGTAAAGAGAGAACATTCAAAATCAAATAAGAAAAATAAATAACATATATATATAAAATGCCAAGTAAAACAAGTATCTAAAGAAAAATTCTAAGTTCTACGGCATGCAATGTCACCAAATAACATACATTAGCATAATTTAAACAAAAGAACAAATATATACTAAAAAGTCACTAAATTCAAATGATACTAAAAATGAATATAAATTTGCTAACAATATCATCAAATAACTAAATAACCTAAGTTACTCTAAACATGGTTTCAAACAAAGTGAACAAAGCATGCTTTAAAATTATTGTACCAAAAATGTATATTGCCAAATAACCTAAAATTACACTAACATGATTTTAAATAAAATAAATAAAGCATGCTTTAAAAAAAATCATTAAACTCCAACTAAAAGGTAACTATAGGTTAGTTATCAACAAAATAAGAGAAAAATAAAAGAAATACCATCAAAAGGAAACTAAGCTAAGATTAAATAATTTTGTGAATTTTAATGTTAAACAAAATAAAATAAAAAAAATACGATTAAAAAGAAATTAAGTTAACAAACATAATGAATGAAAACAACAACTGTTACATAGTGACATAACAGTCGTTTTGACTAAAGAATATGAAATACGGATGAAATATTGATAATTACGACCACATACATGTAAGTGCATTAATTATGACAATAATGACATCGTAAATCGCAATTGCCAAATATGTTAGCACTATTTTAGTAAATTAACATGCTAGAAGCAAATGTGCAATATGGGTAGAGTAAACAAATTAAGATTTGATTTATAACATGAATTTAACTAGTTTAACCTATTCTAAACATGCTTACCATAAATAACTCAAAACTCATGATCTAATCGAATAGAGTACGATAATTGAATCAACTACGTAAGTGGTATGAGTAAAGCATGCAGAATAAAAGGTTGAAACTAACTCAGTCACACCAAGAAAGAGAAAATGGAGATAGAAGCGATGGGGATCCAAGCAGAATACCTAAATTGCTATAATCCAGGTGAAGCCTTAAGTTAGGGAATGGTGGTCAACTGTCCAATTGTAGGAAAATGCTCCAACTCCAGTCAATGAATCAAGAATTTGGTAGCGTATCGGTGGATTGAAACTTGTACTTCGACAAAGCAGCATGGTGTCAACGTCTAGGCTCGTACTCTTTCGGTACTTTAGCAAAGTACCTCTCACTTAAATTCTATCCTAAAAAACGTACCATTGGTATGGTATTTATAAACTTCATCATCCAATGAGGTGCTGGCACGTTTTGGGACATGTCAAGTTTTCTGGAGTTGGCGGTCTCCACAAAAATGAAGTTTTTAGGGGTTTCTTATGGCGGTCGCCACAATGGAGTTGGCGACCCCATGGTTCAATGTTGGCGGCCGCCACCTTTGGCTAAGGTTTCTAAGAGGTTCAGTTTCCAGTCGCCACAATGGAGTTGGCAATCCCATGGTTCACAGTTGGCGGCTCAAAGTTTGGACAACGCTGGTTCACTGGTTTGAAGGTTTTAATCATTGGGTTCAAATCACTGAGCTTGGATCACCTCCTGAGAATTGTTTAGAAGCACCATTCCAGTTGTTTTCATCATTGGATACACTTCGACTAACCTAAGATAATGCGAGGTCAAATTAGGGTACCTACATCAGTATAAAATTAATTACCCTAATGTGGTCATTTTCAATACACAAAGTATACTAGCAAAGATAGTCAAAATAATAGACAATACTATTATCTATTTTTCATAACCAAGATAGGCCTACTAAAACTCTGTACTACAGTCGTACCGATGGTTTGTCCAATTCCATCTAAACTGTGAACCATAAACTTATATTTTGTAAGAACTTATAATTCGATCTTCTGTGTGCAAGTCGTACTCTACACACCAGATTAAATATTGTATATAATAAAAAACATCCATACATAACATTAAAAAAATGATATCACATACATTACTCGTTAAAATTCTCATAAAATGAAAATTAATTTTATTAAAGAATAAAATAAAATACTAAAACCAACAAAATTTATGGTTTCTTAGTATACAACTGTGACAATCTCCCACTTATACTCAGAATCATGCTGCCTTACATCTTACTCCCATTCCCTCTACATGACTATCAAAAGTCTTAGCTGGTAGGTTCTTTGTAAAAGGATCTACAAGGTTGTCCCATGATGTAATCTTGGTCACAGCAACATCACCTTTCTGTACAATTTCTCGTATCAAATGATATTTACGCTCAATGTTCTTTTCTTTCTTGTGAACTCTTGGCTCCTTCAAATTTGCAACCGCTCCACAATTGTCACGATAAAGTGTAATAGCCAACTGAACTGAAGGCACCACATCTAGATCCAACAGAAAGTTTCTAAGTCAAACGGCCACTTTGGATGCTTTAGAAGTTACCACGTACTCGGCCTCTATGGTGGAATAAGTAATGCAAGACTGCTTGATACTCCTCCAACTTATAGCTCCACGTCCCAAGGTTAACACATATCCTGAGGTAGACTTACGTGAATCTTTGTCTAACTAGAAGTTTGAGTCTGTGTACCCAAAAAGTACTAGACTATCTGTCTGGTAAACCAACATATAATTCTTAGTACTTTTCAGGTACTTGATTATATTTTTTACTGCAGTTCAATGCTCTTACCCAGGGTTAGAATGATATTTGTTAACCATGCCAACAACAAAATAGATGTTGGGTCTAATACAAAGCATGGCATATATTAGGCTTCCTACTGTCGAAGCATAAGGAACCGCCTTTATCTTCTCTATCTCATCAGGTGTCCTAGGATACTAATCCTTGGATAAAGTGATTTCATGCCTAAAAGAAAAAAATCCTTTCTTGAAAGCTTGCATGCTAAAACGAGCAAGGATGTCATCAATATACTTTGGTTGTGAAAAACCCAACATCCTTTATTTTCGATTTCAAAAAAGCATGATCCTAAAGATGTGACTGGCTTCTCTCATGTCCTTCATATCGAACGGCCTAGATAATCATACTTTTACCGAAAATAACACCCCACATCGTTTTCGATGAGCAAGATATCATCTACATAAAGTACTAGAAAGACAATCACGCTTCCGTCACGCTTCTTGTACACACAGGACTCATCTGAATTTTGATCAAAACTATAAAATTTTATGGCTTGATCAAATCGAATACTCTAAGACGTTGATGCCTGCTTAAGTCTATAAATGTATCTCTTAAGCCTGCACAACATGTGCTCCTGGTCCTTTGCTATGAAACCGTCTGGTTGTACCATATAGATACACTCGTCAAGACTTTCGTTAAGAAAAGCAATTTTGACATCTATATGCCAAATTTCGTAATCGAAATGAGCCACAATGGATAAGAGAATCTGGATAAACTTGGGCATGACTACCGATAAAAAGGCTTTCTCATAATCGATCCCTTCTTTCTGAGTGAACTCTTTTGCAACAAGCCTAGCTTTGAAGGTTTCTACCTTCTCGTCTGCTCCTCTCTTCCCCTTGTAGATCCACTTACGTTCGATGAATTTTATCCCCTCAACTGGTTCTATAAATTCTTAGACCTGATTAGAATTCATAGATTCTATCTCTGAATTCATAGCCTTTTTCCAAAGATCTACATCTTTGTCCTATAGTGCATCATTGTAGTTAAAGGTTCGGTATCCAATTCTACCGGGATCCTGTCAAAAGACTCTCCCAATAACATATACTGATCGGGTTGATAAACAACCCTCCCACTGCAACGAGGCATTACCTGCGTCTGTATACTAGTTGTAACGCGCTATATAGAATCTAAATCCTGTGCACCATTACCCACCTGCTCATCTGGCATGTGAAAGGTAGCACCCAGATCTAGTTCAAGATCTGCACCTATCCCGATAATTCTCCCACTATGATAAGGTAATAGGATATCAGTGACTTGTGGTTCCTCTTCCGTTCTACTAGTATTTCTTCTCAATTCTTCTAAAATAATTTTACTTTTGGACCTATGGTCCATAATACAAACTTCTTTCAAGAATCGAGAATTGGTGGTAACAATTACCTTCTGATCCTTAGAATTATAAAATAAATCACGCTTCATTCATTTGGGATACCCGATAAAGAAATAGACTTCTGTCCTCGATTTCAACTTATCGCCATTTCCTTTCAGAACAATGTTGGACAACCCCAAATCTGAATATGTCTCAGACTGGGCTTGCGCCCGATCCACAATTCTATAGGAGTGGAAGGTACTGACTTAAAAGGTACCATGTCAAGCCTTAAGCTCCGGGTCACGTGAAACACCCACAAGCAACCAAATATAACACCCAACCTAAGGATACACTCTCAATATAAAACATACATGCATTGTATATAACCGCCAAAAGGCTTACATTACATGGTTCTAACACCGAAAAAATATGTAAACATACATGATACAGAAAGAACAAAAGGAAACACTACTAATCTTTTGCCTCTCTAGCAACCCCAAATCAACCGGCGTGACTGGTACCTGAAAAATATTTTAATTCTCACACCGTAGGCCAAAGCTCAGCAGAAACCAGACAATACATGCATTATAAGGTAAACATGCTAGGAAAACGAGGTGCAGTTTTAAACTCTCTTTCAAACTACTAAAACAATTTTCACAAGCAACGGAAAAGCAAGGATAAAAACTATTTTTGACTCACACGAGCCTTAAAAACGATTCCTTAGTGTTACGACTCCCTCAGGTCATAAACATAGTTTAAAAATTGGTTCATCCGTCCCGATATGCATTTCATGCAATTCATGTACTTTCTCGAGCTTTACCAGAGTGACCGCAGCCCCGTCAATGCACCTTATCGATCTCTCTCCCAAAGGACCTCAGCCCCAATAAACGCACCTTCTCGGTCTCTCTCCCAAAGGACCTCAGCCCCAATAAACGCACCTTCTCGGTCTCTCTCTCAAAGGACCTCAACCTCAACAAACGTCTTGTTAACCAAGGTTAACATTCACAGAACCATATGTTCAATTATCCCATTATATACACCTGTGTATAACTAAACCAGGGTTTATATGCATAAAATCACGTATCAACATACGTTTCACAAATCACATCACATACTACACACACAACCCACGTTACACTTGCAACCCATGCAACATGCACTACATGCATCCACTCCTCAAAGCCCACATATACATGCCTATAAAACTATGAGTTTCAAAGCATAAACCATGTTACACATAACGACCTCAAAAGCCATGCAATTCATTTACACAATTCGTACATAAATAAACTAGAGTTATAAATGCACAAAGCCAGTTATAAACGCACATAGCCATATATAACTTCAAATCATGACACCACCTGCCAAATAACCCAACATCCACTCGCATGGACAATCGATAACCCATAAAACTAAGCCTAACCGGAAGACCAACTCCAAACCCATAAAACCCCAGTTTTCACAACCAACGCCTTTTTCCAAAAAGAACCACGGGCCCAAACACGCCCCGTACCCACCAAAGAACAATTACCACGCACCTAACCATGCACCACACCCCCATCTAACCATGCACGTCAACCCCGAGGATGGCATCTAACAAACACCCGAGGCCATGACACGACCCCCAAAGCCACAACACAACCAATAGAACCCTAAAAAGAATCTCGCAGTATTTCAGTCAACTAATCCCATGTATCAATCAACTGAATACCGTTGAAAACCAATTGAAAACCAAGGACCCAACCACCAACACATCATAACCCAGACCAATGCACGCCCAACATGGCTAACACGAACTCCCAAAGGCCCAACACAGCAAACACGAACCCACACACGCCCAACATGGCTAACATGGAACCACACACGCCCAACACGGCGAGCACGAACCCACACACACCCAACACGGCCAAAAGAAACCCCGAAGGCCCCAACATGACCAAAGAAAAAGGGTTCAACACAACCAGCGAAGGTGTCGACACAAACAGCGATTGGTCCCAAGAACATCCCCTTTTTGGCTACCCATTGCTTAAACATATCTTTTGTTAAGATTTAAAGTTGCACAGATTGGTCCCAAGAACATCCCCTTTTGTAATATTCATTAATTGTTAATCTCGTATTTCCAATGCATCTGAGCCTCAACCGACCTCTTAATTTGGGTCAACGGTGATTGTCTTAGCCTTAACCTAACCTAATCCATCTTTTGAACCATCTTGGGAAATTTTTCTTGTTGAATCTCGGTAAAAAACTTGTTTACCTTCTCTTAACTGCCTTAGTCCCAACTGTACCTCATGCAGCCTAGTATGTCATTCAAAATTCTCAGCTAAATGCTTACCCATTTATCGCCTTACGATCGCTTTCCTTGAGACTATCCTTATTAAACTCAGCACATGTTTTACTTGTCGACCTTCAAAACCTTACCCAGTAGATCTGTGAGTAACGATGATCGTCAGGATATTATGTCATTAAGCATTAGCACTTTCATAGAAAACTAGGACAATGCACGAGATTCCAACTTCTATCATTTTCGACCGAGACCCCCGCTTTACATCGCGGTTTTGGTGCAATTTATAGATAACTTTGGGAATAGTGCTTTTCTTCAGTACAGCCTTTCACCCTTAGTCCGATGGACAGTCCAAACGTACCATTCAGACATCAGAAGGCATGCTGAGAGCTTGCGCTATGGACTTCAAACGCAGTTGGAAGAAGCACCTATCGCTTGTCAAGTTCGCTTACAACAACAGCCATGCCACAATACGAAGCGCTCTACGACCGACCGTGCATATCACCCTTGTGTTGGGCCGAGACCAGAGAGACTAGTTTGCTAGGACCAGACATCGTGCGAGAGACCACCAAAAAAATTAAATTGGTTCGGCAGCGCCTTGCTACCGCTCAGTGTCGATAGAAAAGCTACGTCGACCAACAACGGAGGCCATTGATGTGAGGCATTGATGCAATCGGTAAGGTAACACCAAAGGTGTCAAATGGGCACAAGTTCATCTTAGTGGCCATTGACTACTTTACCAAGTGAGTGGAAGCAACCTCCTACTCAGTATTAAAAGCCTCCCATGTTGCTAAATTCATCAAGCAAAATATCATCTGTCGGTACGGGGTCCCCCACGAGGTCATATCAGATAATGGCTCACATTTCTAAGGAGAAGTCCTAGATCTTTTCGAAGAATACTGGATAGTAGCCCACAAGTCCTTACTATATCGACTGCAGACCAATGGAGCAGTTGAGGCTGCAAACAAGAACATCAAGAAAATTATGCAAAAGACAATCAACTCACATAAAGATTGGCCAGAGCATCTACCATTTACACTTTGGGGATACCGAACGTCAATCATAACTTCAACAGGAGCTATGCCATACTCTTTAGTGTATGAGATGGAAGTTGTACTTTCCATTGAAGTAGAAATCCCTTCACTAAGAGCAGTAGCTGAGGCCAGTATTTCAGAAGCAGAATGACAAAAGAATTGGAAGGAAGAATTGCACCTAATTGATGAAAGAAGACAGCAGACTCTGTTTCATGTACAAAGTTATCAAAGGAGGATAGCTCGAGCATTCAATAAGAAGGTCAAAACCTGGGATCTTAGAGAAGGAGATTTGGTTCTCAAAGAAATCAGAGCTCCTATCTTTGACCCGAGAGGCAAGTTCAAGCCAAACTGGTCCAGACCGTTTCTCATCAAACCATCATGACCGGTGGTGCAGTTATTATTATAGATTTGGATGATAATGTGTTCTCCACTCCAGTTAACCTTGATCAACTCAAAAAGTACTACCCATGAGGTAAAAATAAAAATAAAATAAAAGCTCGTTGAGTTGAAAACTAAAAGGGAAACTCAGGCAAAAGTTAGAGCAGCCCGCAAGGCCAAAAACCTGAAAGGGAAACTTTGGCAAAAGTTAGGGCATCACAAAAAGGAGAGCGTTAACACCCGAGAGTAAATCGAGCCCGAACTACGTCATGACCTGATTCCATCCTTTTGGGATACATAGGTAGCTTCTTTTGAGAAGTCCGGCCACTTTCTGCGTACTAAACCATTTTGAATCCAAGTAAGACCAATGCAAGTGTATCTTTAAATTTTGATAATAAAGTCATTGAAAAAAAACTTTAGATAAATTTGAACCATCTTAAACATAAAAGCGATAGTTTTCACTACTTTGATCAAAGTTACAAAGTTTTTGAAAATAAAGGAAGGGCATGTAAGTCCCAAACTCTACAAACGAAAAAAAAAAAAAAGAAAAGCTGTGATATCTTTAAGACAAAGCAGGAAGCCTCAAATCCTTCTCCTTTTTGTTACTTGTTTTCCTTCTCCTTTATCTTTCTTCTCCCGATCCTGCATCTGCCACATCTTGTATTCATCAAAAAGATCAGAACATTGCAGCTCCTACGTTTTCATATGTGAACGAGAAGGTCAGGCATCCTGATACAGTGTTAAAAATGGAGCCCACAATACAGATGAGAATAGACGACCTCGAATACTGGGAAAAATAATCTGACTACCACCGAACTGCTGCATAATCTGATGGGGGTAATAGAAAGTAGTATGACACAGACCGACTAGTAAGACACCCGAATGATCCATAGTAGCGAGAGTCCGGACAGGAATCCGCCACCAGGGGCACTGTCAGGTAATATTTGGGCCAGTCAGAGAAGAAAGGTACTATTGCCAGGCTGCTTCGGTACTACATATTTGATAACAGGGGCGGTACAAGAATGCTGCAGCACTGCGTCTATCAGTGAGTGGTTTTTGTACAAGATAAACTTTCTCCATCAGCCAGACCTACAGCAGAAAGTTAGATCAGTGAAAGCAGAGCTTTGCAATATGACACAAGTTTGATAAAAGGAGAGGTTTGAATCTACCTGAAGGAGCAGGGGGCTGCCAATAAAAGTAGTGGTCTCACCACGATGAACAGCATCTAGGCCTAGTAGTGTCTCGGCCAAGATAAGTGGTACAAAATCCCTCCCCATCCACATCTGACCGGCAATGTCAACCAATGCAAAGCTAACTCGCCTGTCAGAGAGAACGAGAAGGTATTGGGCAGGAAGACAGAAGAAAAGAGCATAATGTCACCGCAACTAAAAGTCGAGGTCATTAAGGTCACCGGTAGGATGGAATCTGTCAATGATCCAGGATATGTCAAGACAGTCATCTTGTGTCACAAGAGAGGCCTCCATCCTAAATAGACCACAAAACGGTATCACCTGCTGACGGGTTGAAAGAAAGAAAGTGGAAACCACGACGGAGCTTCACGGGGAAAAATCCAAAATAGCAACAAACTCCTCCATGGTGGGGCATAGCTCTTCAAGGCCAAATCAAAAGACGTGGGATTGTGGGTCCCACAGCTGAGCAGCTGCTTTCAGCAAAGGCCCGTCAATCTTTATAACCGTGAGAGGAAATAAGGAGTTGATACCGAAAGGGGTGAAGTTTTAAATGTTCGACATGAGAGAATGCCTCAAACCATGAAGAAAGGGGATTAGCCATCTGAGCAAGAACAACAGAAAATAGGTCCTTTAGGGCTGTATTTATAAGGCAGGAAAGGGCAGGAAACTAAAATTTTGGCAAAATGCAAGTTTAAGGTGCCGACCACCACTTTGGATACGGCGACCGCCAACTCTGAAAAACATAGTACAGTGGAATCAGCCCTTTGACCAGGTGACAGCCATGTTGTAACTGGCGACCACCATGTGGGCGTTTATGGAAAATGGCGACCGCCACGTTGATTATGGCGACCACCGTGTTAAAAAGTGGCAAGCATGTATCAATTGGTGGTTTCTGCATTCTGTGTAAGTCTTGACATTTGTATTATGCATCCAAGATAGTTTGAACAGCAAACAAAAAGAAAGATGAACATGTGAAGTAATAAATGGCACAAAGGCCCAAAATACAATAGAATGTATCAAAATGTAACTGGGGCACCCAGGCCCAATAAAATAGCAAACTAGGGCACACACCCATGGAGCAGGTAAATGAGTAAAAATGTGTCAAACTGGGGCACGCAGGGCCATCAAAATAAATGTAGCAGAAGATAAATAAAACTAGGAAAAAGGAGGGAAGCTCTCTCTCTCTCTCAGGTGTGCCTCGGCCAAACTCGACGGGAGGAAGGGCCGGCCTCCTCGAGCTATCATTCTCGAAGAGTCTGTCAAAGTCATGGCCATTATCACTGCTAGAGGAAGAGACAACTCTGGACTGGCTCTGAGCAAATGAGACTAATCCTCTGGAACAAGCCCGAGAAGATGCCCGGGAACCACGACCTCAAACAGGGACTAGGGCTGGAGCAGGAGGCCTAACTGGAGCCTACAGAGGTACTATGCCAGCAGCTGGTACCAAAGGCTGTCAGAAGAAAACAAGGATCAGAACATAGTACAGAAAAAGGTACATAAAGGTTGAAAAGAGTTATGAGGACACTTACTATAGCCGCTGGGGTAAAAGTGATGCCAGTCGCTCCTACAGTAGCGTCAAGGTGACGGATCAATGCTCTCTGACCTGTAAAGACCAGCAGGAGATGATCTAGCCACGCCTGGTTAACTAGTAAAAAGAAAGTTAGGCAATTTGAGTAAACAAAACAAAGAAAGCAACCAAATAAAAGGAGAAAGGACAAAGACAAACCTGACTGAGCTCAGCCCTGAACTCAGGTGCTGGCAGAACATGAACCGACAGAGGGAAGGGGTAGCCATATGCTACTGTCTGGATCTCCCAGGAAATCTCTAGACCCCCCATCCCTCCAGCCGCGGCATCATCACCAACAACTCCAGCCGCAGCAACACCAGCCTCAGCAACCTTCGGCGCCTGTCCTCTCCTCCTGCCACCAGGGGCAGCCCAGCCAAGTCCTAGAGATCCCAACAAATGTGCCGGTGTGGCTTTGGAATTTATGGGTCATTTTGAAAAAAATGTTCAAAAATAAGAAATTCAAAGAATGTTTAGAAAAATCTTTTAACACCTTAAAAATCAAATTTTAAAAATCTATTTTTGTTGAAAATAGAGTCGCCACTTAGTTTTTGAGAAAAACTAAGAAAAAGCAAAATTGGCTACTAATCTTTAAAACGTTAAGTAGAAAAAGTGGGTTCGGGGACTAAGGTACGAATCGAAAAATGTGTTAGGCACCTCGCTTGCCCAACCGTAAGGTTATCCTCTACTAATTATCATTGGTTCTTTAATATGATTTCTCAAATGCATACAAATAAAGAAAATAGAGACAAAGAGAGAATGCCATTTAAAGATAATAATTAACTTAAAAGTCTTTTTGTAGTTTTTGGGTTTAGCATAATAAGAGAAAAGAAAAATAAAATAGGCGCTATGAAAAGAAAATAAAGCTAACATTGAAATAAGATAGAACATTATATGGGAAATAAAGCTTAATAATAAGAAATAAAAAGAAGATACTAGAAACGAAAGTCACACCATTGTTAAAAAAATGAAATGAAAAGAAAGTGAAAAATAAGAGCTAGCAAAGGAAAATTAAATTAATACTAATGTTAGAACATTAACTAATGCTTAAAAGAAAAATGGACTTTAAACTAAAAGAAAAGTAAACGAGTAAGAAAATAAATGCTAGAATATTAGAACAAAACTAAGAAAATAAAGAAACATTAAACTTAATATTATAAGGAAAGAAATGAGAAAGTAAATGCTAGGAAAGAAAATTAGACTTACTAAAAGAAGAGAAAATAAAATTAAATATTAGAATATTAAATTAACATAAAAAGAAAAAAAATAAAAAATTAGAATTAAATAGGTATAATATTGATGATTACAACCATTTTTATGTAAGTGCTTTGATTATAACAGTTTACAACATTAACAAGTTGTATTGCTAAAAATATTAGCTCTATTTAATGATTTTAATTAAACTTTAATATAAATGAGCAAATAAATAAACAAGTAATCTAAAACTGGAATTTAAACACAAGCATAACAACTAATAAGTAATGCAAGAATGTAGTTGAAAGAAGTAAATAAATATTAACCCGATCGCTCCAAAAAAGAAAAGATGGAGCTAGAATGATCAGGGATCCAAGCGGAATACCTGGATTGTTATGGAATCCTCAAATTGGGGAAATGTGCTCCAATCCTCTGGTAGTGATCCCAACTAAGGTTGTAGGACTTCAGAGACTCGGCTTGCGATATTTCGATAGGGTTTCGGCGTCGAGGCTCAAAATTACTTGGTGTTTTGGCAGAATTTCTCTCACTAAACCTCTCCCTAATTTTTCTGTCCTTAAAAACGTACCAGAGGTACGATATTTATAGAGTTCTTCAACCAATGAGATGTTGACACGTTTTTAGACACGTCAGGCCATTTGGGGTTGGCGGCCGCCATAATGTGAGTTGACGGTCGCCATATTGAGGTTGGCGGTAGCCATGTTGGAAAAGGTTCCACAAGGTTCTATTGGCGGAAGCTTCAATGGAGTTGGTGGATGCTAGGTTTTGGAATTGGTTGGACAACAAGTTATTGATTTTTAAGGTTTTTGATGGTTAAAGTTCAAATTCTGAGCTTTGATCACATCCTAAGGATCAAACTGAAGCACTTGTTCCACCTGTTTTCATCATCGGATCCACCTAAGATTGGGTGAGGTCAAATTGGGGGGTCTACAGTTGCCCCTCTTTGATATGACTCGTATAACAACGCGTGATACAAGTTATATCAAAGATCCAGAGACAACAGCTATTTGAGCGAACCATCAATCTTAGGCCCCAAACACACAAGCATACGTATGATGTTGGTCGTACTCGAACTTTCATCGAATATCCTACGTACCCCTTTTGCTAGGAATCAGACCAAAACATAGTTTCTGGGGCAAAATGAAAATGTAACATGGTATAGATGTTAACATGATGCTGGTATGATTGAACAAATCCTAAAGATCGAGATAAGATCTAAAGGCAGTGCAAACCAGTCAAAAAATCGAGTTAAGATCTAAAAACTCGATTGGATAAAATAATTTTAAAAGGATCGAGTTAAAACCAAGAAATTATCTTAACCGGAAAAGCAATTGATCGGTCGAGTTAAAACCTCACAATTTCAGGATGGAAGCGGGATAAAAATAATTAGAAGTCAAATTTATGACTTAAATTTAGATTTATCGGAAGAAAACTGCGAATTAATAGATCGAGTTAAGACCTGAAAATTCAAGACGAGACGTAAGATAAAAATAATCAAAAGCCTAGTTACGGCTTAAAATCAAATTTATCGGAAGATGAACTATGAATTTAATAAGTCGAGTTAAGACCTATAAATTCGAAACGAGGTGCGAGATAAAAATAATTAAAAACCTAATTAAGATTTAAAATTAAATTTATCGGAAAATGAACCACGAATTTAATAGGTCGAGTTAAGACCTATAAATTCGAAACGAGGAATGAGAAAATCTGACCCGGCGGTCGCCCAGATGGAAGCGACGTGACGTTTGGAAACCTGACGGTTGCCATGGTGAAACCCCTCTGACATGGCGGTCGCTAACATGCAACATGGCGATCGCCACCTCGAGACGCGCATATGTATCTTTAAGACACGCGAACTGGCTCATTTGTGCACTTTTCTCTCTTTCTCTAGTTCTCTTGTGCTTCCAAACTCTCTCTCGCTCTCCTCTTGTCTCTTTAGGAAAACATAGAACTAAGGGATTGATTTTATTTTTTTTTAGAAAAATTCAAGAAAATTTTCAAAAAAAAAACTTAGAAGATTTTTTGTTTTTTTTTTTTTAGAAAAATTCAAGAAAATTTTGAAAAAAACTTAGAAGATTTTTTTGTTTTTGGTTTTTTTTAGAAAATTAAGAAAAAATATAGAAACTTGGGGCAAATTTTTAGAAGAAAAATCTTAGAAAATCCTAAAAAGTTTTAGCGAATCTTAGATATTTTTTAGAAAATCATAGAAATTGATAAACAAATTTGAGATAATTCTAGAAATTTTAAGAAAATCCTAGAAAATGATAAACAAATTTGAGATAATACTTAAAAAATTTATGAAAATCCTAAAAATTGAAGAAAATTGGGACAAAATGGGCAAAATACCAACATTAAAGGAGAAATTTTCTTTGCCTCTTCCTTTTTTATTATTATTATATATATTTTTTATTTTTTATTTTTAACAGAAAAATGTAAAGATCTGTCTGGCATACCAAGGTTTAGGGTTCTCAGACTTTTACTACGGTGTGCAAAAACCAAAGGATCTTCACTTACACACGAACCTAGGGTTAGGGTGCCTAATCTTTTCCTAGGGCTTTTGAAAGAACCGAAGGGTCGTCACATTCACACGAATCTAAGGTTGGGAGGATTTGCCTAATTTAGCAGGACTTGAAAGAATCGGAGGGTCGTCACATACACACGAATCTAGGGTAGGGGTGCTTGGTCTTTTTCTAGGACTTTTAAAAGATCCGAAGGGTCGTCACGTACATACGAACCTAGGGTAGAGGTGCCTAGTCCTTTTCTAGGACTTTTGAAAGAACCGAATGATCGTCACATACACACGAACCTAGGGTAGAGGTGCCTAGTCTTTTTCTAGGACTTTTGAAAGAACCGAATGGTCGTCACATACACACGAACCTAGGGTAAGGGTGCCTAGTCTCTTTCTAGGACTTTTGAAAGAACCGAAGGGTCGTCACATACACACGACCCTAGGGTAGGAGTGCCTAGTCTTTTTCTATGACTTTTGAAAGAACCGAAGGGTCATTACATACACATGAACCTAGGGTAGGGGTGCCTAGTCTTTTTCTACGACTTTTGAAAAAATCGAAACGTTGTACATACACACGAACCTAGGGTTTGCTTTCAGACATTTCTGCACTTTGCTTTGTTTGATCTATATTTTTTTATATATCTTCTACTTATTTTCTTCTTCTCAAGCTGGCCTCTATGTTAGAGGTTTCAACGGTTCTACCTCCGAAGAGGAATTAGAGTGGTATGACGCCCTCTCTGCTCCTAGACGGGCCATTATTGATGCCTCCGGCTTTGCTCGATTCAAACCCTTGTTAGGTAAGACGAGCAATGACCGGGTCTGGCTGACGGCCTTGGCTGAGCGGTGGTGGGATACAATCAATATCTTCCATTTTACCACCTTTGAGGCTACCCTAACGCCTCTCGACTTTGCGCTGATTACCAGTATACGAGTTGGAGGAGCGTCCATTCTGTTTGATCCGATCGTCGGCCGCTCCACTGATGCGCTGCTGTATTTTCTCGGAGCCGTTCCTACTCAGATGGATAGAGACCGGGTTTGATACACTTGATTCTTCGAGCGCTTCTGCCACTTTCACTACTTTGAGTCCTGCCACTTTGAGTGGGTCGCCCAGGGCTTTTGATGTATACGTTTGGTACCTCCTTATTTTTAAACAAGGAGAATACCATTCATCTGCATTACCTTGGCGCCCTTGCTCGTTTGGATCGAGTTGCCTCGTTTGACTGGGGAGGAGCTGCTCTAGCCACCTTTACGGATTCATGCGGACGTTGACCCGATTCCCTCAGGAGCTTAGCATTGGAGGATACTGGAGGGTTTGGGAGGTATGATTTAGTTTTCGTATTCTTTCATTCATTTCCATTCTCTTGTTATCCATTATTTACTGATTGACGCATTCTTCATTGCAGCTGTGGACTTACGAGTTCCTCGGGCTTCATATCCCGGCGAACTCCGCAGCAGACCCTCTGGTTATTCCCCGAGCAGCCCGGTGGTCCCGTGGGCTAAAGGGGAAGAAGGCTAGAGGGAAGGACATAGATCGCTTTTGGGTTTCACTGGACCAGCTGACCCCCCGACCAGGTATCGTTTTACTGTGTTTACCGCATTGCATCTTATTCATGGTTGTTTACTGCACTGTACGCTTTAATTCTGCACACTGATCACTGTATTCTGTACATTGGCCATCATACTGTACTGTATGCACTGCTTACTATTTTCTATTTGCACTATTCTTTAAATTACTGCAGGTTCACTAGGATGTCTGGCGAGGGGCTGAAGATCGGACTGGCGCAGATCTGATGCGCAGCAGGGATATCACCTCTAGGCGGATCCTACTGGAGGGCCCATTTGGTAGGGAGTATTATCTTGGTGAGTGAGTGGTCCATCATTTGCTCGGCCTTGATCACTTCAGGATACCGGTGGTTCCTCCAGCCTGCATGCGCCGGACTGATCATATAGGCCGCGTTGACTTGCAGCTGGAGACAATGAGGACTCCCGTGTCAGGGCTACTGGTGGCGGAGGAAGATTACACAGCCTGGGCACGGGCGCACTTGATGGGCCCCTAGGTCCTGGCCCGGCTGGTCCTGGCGGTAGGAGGAGAGGGCAGGCACCAGAGGTCGCTGATGCCGATGCTGATGCTGGAGTGGGAGCTGCCGTTACTGCTGGAGCTATGAGAGGTGCGACTGCCTGGCAAAGCGATGATGACACTGTACTCTGATTTTTCAACTTGGCGGCCACCAAGTACAAGATGTCGGCCGCCATGATGGATGTGACTTTCGCCAACTTTGGGGTTTCCCACAATTTCTGCCTTATAAACATAGCCTTGGAGGCTCCCTTTTCTGTTGCTTACACTCAAATGGCTACCCCACTCTCTTCATGGGTTGATGCATTCTCCCACATCGAGCGTCTGAATTTTGTTTCTTTTGGGATCAACTCTTTATTTCATCTCATGGCCGTGTAGATCGACGAACCACTGTTGAAGCCTACCGTTCAACTGTGGGATCCACAGTCCCACGTCTTCCAATTTGGCCTTGAACAACTCTGCCCCACTGTGGAGGAGTTCGCTGTCATTCTGGACTTGTCTCCACGGAGTTCTGTCGTCGTTCCTACCCCTTTTCTCTCGGTTCAGTAGCAAGTAATGCATTTTTGTGGCCTATCCAGAATGGAGGCTTCTCTTTTAACATCAGGCGACTATCTTGAGATCCTGTGGCTTATTGAGAGATTTCATCCTACTGGTGACCTTAGCGATATTGACCTCCAGCTGCGTCGTTGTTACGCACTTTGCTTCTGCCTCCTTGCCCAGTATTTCCTTGTCCCTTCTGATGGGTGGGTTAGTTGTGCCCTGGTTGACATTGCTGGCCAAATCAGGATGGGAAAAGACTTTGTGCCCCTGGTTCTGGCCGAGACAATGCTGGGCTTGGACGCTGTTCATCGTGGAGAGACCACCACATTTGCTGGCAGCCCTTTACTACTCCAGGTGAGCCTAACATCTTCCTCTGTATCAAGTTCTCTGTCATACTGCAAAGCTTTTCTCTTACTGTTCTAACCCTTGCTACAGATCTTTGAATTACTCAAGCACAGCGCCGCTGCTTTCCTTTACTGCCCGCGTTATTAGATATGTGACACTGAGGCATCTTGGCGACAATATCTTTCCTCTCTGACTGGTTCAGACATTACCTAGCAATGCCCTTGGTGGTAGATTCCTGCTATGACTCTAACCACTATGGATCATCCTAGTGTGCAGCTTGTTGGTCAGTATCAGACTACTTTCTACTTCCCTCATAGGATCATGCGGCAGTTCGAGCGAAGTCATATCGTATTTCCCGGTATTTGATGTCGTTTGTTTTCCTCTGCACTGCGGGCACCTTTTCTAGCCCAGTATCGGGATGCCTGGCCATCTTGCTTATTGATGGAGATGCACGAGTTGCAGTGTCCCGATCTTTCTGCTGAATACAAGACATGGTTAACACAAGATAGGGAAAAGAAAGATAGAGAAGAGGGGAAACAAGCAATGAAAATGAGAAGAGTTTGAGGATCTCTACTTTATTTTGAAAATTTTCACAGCTTTTTTTGTTATTTGTAGAGTTTGGGACTTGTGTGCCCTCCCTTTTTATTCAAAACTTTGTAATTCTGAACGAAATAATAACGAACTCTCACTTTATGTTTAAGATGGTTTAAATTTATCCAAAATTTTAATGACTTTATTATCAAAATTCAAAAATTAATTTGCGTTGGTCTTATTCAGATTCAAATATAGTTAAATAAAAAGAAAGTGGTCGAACTTCTTTAAGAGAAGCTGCCTACGTATCCCAAAAAGATGGAATCAGGCCATAACGTAGTTCGGGCTCGATTTTAACTCAGGTGTTGACGCTTTCCTTTTGTAATGCCCTAACTTTTGCTAAGGTCGCCCTTTCGGGTTTTCAGCCTTACGGGCTGCTCTAACTTTTTCCTGATTTGCCTTTTCGATTTTCAACGCAGCGAGCTTCTATTTTATCTTCATTTTTACCTCACGAATAGTACTTTTTTAGTTGATCAAGGTTAACTAGGGTGGAAAATACATTGCCATCCAAATCCATGATTATGACTACACCACCAGTCATGATGGTTTTGATGAGAAACGCTCTGGACCAGTTTGGTTTAAATTTTCCCCTCAGATCGAAGATAGGAGCTTTGATATTCTTAAGAACCAGATCTCCTTCTCTAAGATCTCGAGCCTTGACCTTCTTGTTGAACGCTCGAACTATCCTCCTTTGGTAACCTTGTACATGAAATAGAGCTTGCATCCTTCTTTCATCGAATAAGAGCAATTTTTCCATCCGATTCCTCTGCCATTCTGCTTCTGAGATACTGGCCACGGCCACTACCCTTAATGAAGGGATTTCCACCTCAATGGGAAGGATGGCTTCCATCCCGTACACTAAAAAGTACGGGTAGTTCCGGTTGAAGTTCTTATCGGTGTTCGGTATCCCCATAGTGCAAATGGAAGATGTTCCGGCCAATCTTTATGTGAGTTAATCATCTTTCGCAGAATTTTCTTAATATTCTTGTTTGTTGTTTCGACTGCTCCATTGGTTTGCGACCGATATGGCGAGGACTTATAAACCACTATCCGGTATTCCTCGAAGAGATCCAAAACCTCTCCTTGAAAATGTGAGCCATTATCCGAGATAACTTCGTGGGGAACTCCGTACCGGCAGATGATATTTTGCTTGATAAACTTAACGACATGGGAGGCCTTTAATATCGAGTAAGAAGCTGCTTCCACCCACT
>JAOTRH010238932.1:0-40615 GCA_034768845.1 Heliamphora exappendiculata | reverse complement strand
CCCCGGTTTTTATTCCCGTTTATGCCCCAAATATGAGATGAAAACAAAATACAAACTACATCCTTGCTCTCATCTCATCCCATTTGTCATTTTTAAAATAAGTACAGGCCAAGTTTAACGAGTTTCAAAATGTATTTATACCAACTTTTTTTTTAACCTTCTAAGTGAGTTGAAAATCAAACAAATTGAATCGGTTCGGTGAAGAAAAAAAAAAGAAGAAAAAACTTGATTCTTTCTTTTGAAGTGAGAGATTTGATAACTATGTAGTTACGTTTTGTTAAATTTCTGTCTTTATTAGTGTGCGAACAACGTGCAATACATTCCACCAAATGCCCGATATATTAAATATAATTTTATTACAAATATAATTTAATATCGAATTCTTTTTATTATAAATTAAAAAAAGTAAATACAATTATGAATCGAACATAATATAATATAGCATATTTAATTAAAAGGTTAGCATATTTAGTCAAAGTAGTCATAAAGTGATGTATGTGGAAATAGAATCCAATCACAATTTGTTGAAAATTTTGAACAGTCTCAACGTAATCAACATCACATATATAACTTAAATAACTAATAACGCATAGCTTAGTGGAAAAATTTTGATGTGTCATAGGATTGACAATGCTGTAACAAATATTTCTTTGGTAACAAATCGGGTCACTCCATACTAAAACAAGCAAAAAATAGTTTTGATATCTTCATTTCCATCAAGCTAACCTTTTCTTTTGCCAAGTCTTGTCTTATGGTATCAGTATTCAAAAGCTTAATTAATAAACTCTTCAAGAATGGTTTTCCATAATGCCTTATCACTGAACTCACCATAAATTTCAACCAAGTGCTAAGGTTTAGTTCAATATTTGTCTAATGCATATAAGATGAGGGATGGCTTCATTTTAATATGCAGATCTACCATTAATAATATGCATCTGCTAAAGCAAGTCCTCTCTGCACCTTTTGTACCATAAATAAAATCATAACCAAGAACAGAGCAAAACAGTTACTTGAGCAAAAAGGGATGTATCACTACAATCCATAATTACAAAAGGGCATTGCTCGCTTGCAATCGTTCGATTCCCTAGCACACAAAAGCAGGCTGCAAGGTATTCAAAAGCAGGCTGCAAGGTAATCAAATGGTATTTGATCTAAACTTAGGTTTCAACAAATTCATCTCCCACAAATCAGCCAAAATAAGCTTGTAATCTAGCATCTGTTCATGTCTATACTTTTTTTTTTCCTAACTAAAATAACTTTATGATAAAAAGTGTCATTAATACATCAATGCCTATACATTCTTCAAAGCATTCATGATCAATGCCTAAACTTCCCAATTGCATCATATGGACATATGAATATGTATTTGTACATTGTACGCTAATTCTTGTCCTATCATGAAGATGTCAAAGTGCTCTAACGACGAAGATATCAAGGTACTTCTACCTTTACTCATGAAATAAGTAGTTTATTGACATACTTTCTCGTGTCGAATTTTATAAAATTATAGAAAAATAATATAAATTTGTACCTATAATTTATCCTACAAAAAACCTCTGTACATATATATGTACACACACACTCTCTCTCTCTCTCTCTCTTCTATCCTCAATGTATAAAAGATTCCTCCTGCAATGCGAAGGCGTGTCAATTTAGTGATGATGCTCTCTAATAATTGTTTATCACAACAGGAGTAGTCTCTCTTCAGTATTTGTGCATGGCCATTATCATGTTTCTCATTCTCATAACCAAATCTAAGTTTGCAGATAAGATTGATCACGTAATAATACTTGAGTTTGTATTTAATAAATAGAGACATAAGGTTTGCAGATTAAATCTCATTTCTTACGAGAAATAAGATTTAACCTTAAATTTCAAAAAATTGTAATACATACCAAGTTCAAAGAAACGATGAAACTAAATTGAAAAAAACAAATTTAATTGTGGCCAATAGTTAGTTGATTTCATCATAACTCTCTAAATATATAATGATTGTCACATTCTCTAGATTTTCAGTTCAGCACGAGTTCGTAGGTCCATAATGATTCACCAAATGCCACCAAGCTTCACTGAATTGAATTAAATACATTAGGAAGTTAAATTTTGACACATTAATTCAAATGAATATATTTTTTAAACAGAAAATTAGTAGACAGTTCAATTTATAGTTTATTTACTATTTTTTATTCAGTATAAGACTTTTTAATGAGTAATGTCCATCCTCATAAAAGTTTTAACACGTAAAGTTTTTTTGGGACAAAAATACCTTAGAACAAATAAATTTATTTAAGTCTTTTTAAAACATGTATAAAGAACAAATATAAATTTATTTATTTTTTATTAAAAGTACGTGTAAATAACACAAATAAATTTATTTATTTTATTGAAGGCACATATAAAAAATACAGATAAATTTATCTGTACCTTTTTAAAATATGTATAAAAAATACAAATAAATTTATCTGTTTAAATTTATTTGTTAGGTATAAATATGTACATAGATAAATTTATCTGTTTATTATACAAAATAGATAAATTTATTTATTTGTAGAGTATTTTTGGGAGAAATCACATAATTGAACATTGCGCGTTAAAATTTATTTTTTTAAACTTTTGACTGAAATCTTTTTTTTTAAATTTGTCTCGTCATGTGAAGAAAAAAAAAAGTTCAGATAAGATAAAAAGGCTTTTCATGGATTTTACAAGTTTTTTATGGCTTTGGTGATTTTATTTTTTATTTCATAGAAAACGATTAGACCTCTTTGATTCGTTTTACAACAATGGATTAGAAAAGTAAATAACTAAAACAAAAAAAATTAAAAAATATATAGAAAAAATTCACTTCCCACTACAAACTATTCAAGAGAAGATTCTCACACAAACACTATATAAAAGACCCTCATTCCTACCTCTACTTTATTAGAGTTGCAGGATATGGGTACGCTGTAAAAACTAAAACTATAATTGCATAGAATTTAAAGCAGAAAATAAGATTTTAGCAACATAAATGAAATCTTACGAAATAAATATAAAATAGAAAAGAAAATTGATACAAAATAAGATTACAACAGCACACACAAAAAAAAATACAAAGAAGAAAAAAAAAATTGAAATTCTTGAAAAATTATACATGTGTATTGATAAGACTTAAAATTCTTAAAAAGTTATATATTTGTGTATTGATAAGATCATTTGTTATTTTTTAAAGTATTGATGGAGCGCAATTTCCTTAACCGTTTCTATATCACGCGTTGTACTGTGAGTATGATGGAATTGACAAACACTAGGCAATGAAAGGATGAGCCTGTCATGGACTACATCAACTGTTGGCGAGCTTTGAGTTTGGACTGTAAAGACCGACTCTATGAAATATCAGCTGTAGAGATGTGCATGCAGGGCATGCATTGGGGACTTCTCTACATTCTTCAAGGGATAAAATCACGTATGTTTGAGGAGTTAGCTACGCTCGCACATGACATGGAGATTAGCATAGCTAACCATGGAGGGAAAAATCATTATCTCCCCAAAAAATTCAATGACAAGAAGATGCAAAAAAGGAGGCAAACCCCCCAAAATCAATGCTAAAGAATCAATGGCAGTAACCACAGCTCCAGTTAAAATCTCTGTCAAAGACAAGAAGAAGGAAATCAAGAAAGAATCATATGCCCAAGAGAAGGAAAAACGACCCACTTTGAAGGATTTACAAGAAAAAGAATACCCTTTTCCTGACTCTGACGTACCAAGCATGCTAGAGGACTTACTTGAGAAAAAAAGTCATTCAACTTCCTGAGAGCAAACGTCCTGAAGAAATGGGTCGAGCCAACAATCCAAAATATTGTTATTACCACCGGATCGTGAGTCATTTGACTGAAAAATGTTTCGTGCTAAAAGAGTTACTTATGAATCTGGCAAGGAAGAACAAAATTCTTCTAGACCTTGCTAACACGACATACTCTAATCATGCTACGGTCATTATACGGTCGCCAAAATGTCTTGCCTCAGGTTCTAAAGTGAAGTCGTGGAAACTTGCAGGTTCAATGTTGGGGGCAATCGAGACGACCATCCAATTTGGCTCACTTGAGCCTATTTCAATTCAAATCCAAGGTGAAGACACAATCATTCACCATTGCGAGAAAAGTCACCAAGTCCCAGAAGATGATGAAGGGTGGATTATTGTCACCCGAAAGGGGTCACGACGAAACAAACCTAGGACCCAACCGATTGATCTAAGAAAAAAAGAAGGAAAGGAAAATCATCTTTGCCACGCTTGAAGAATTGAAGCAAGAAAGAGAAGGAATAAGCGAACATTGCTACAAGAAGGAGATTAGCTTGACCAAAATTCGCCCACGTCAATCACTCTGCGAGACTTCTTTCCAAATGGATACTTCAAAAGTGACTTGTTCAAAGCAGTCAACATGGTCTCAACTATCGAAGAAGAAGAGGAAAGTGCGGAACAAATCCAGGATATCACGACTGCACCCAGCGAAGAGGAGATTGACATTCTTACTACTTTGAAAGGATTGAATTCACAATTTAATCTTCACGATGCATTACAACTTTCTCGATCTGTACGTCTCGCCTTGGTTCAGGTGTTAGAAAATCCTGAAAAGTATAAATCTATCAGTGATGAAGCAAATAGTGCCAAAGCAAACTTCACCTCTTGTACTTCGTGTTGTGCGACAATTTCCTTCGCTGATGAAGATCTTCACTTAGGATCAAAGCCACATAACAAACACTTGTTCATCTCGGGTTATATAAGAGAGTAAAAAAATAAATCGCATGCTCATTGATGGTGGCTCAGCAGTAAATATCATGCCTAAGTTCACCATGAAGAAGATAGGCATGGCAATTGATGAGTTGACCAGAAGTCGTTTGGTTATACAAGGATTCAATCAAGGAGGACAACGTGCGATTGGTATGATCCGGCTGAATCTAACCGTTGGAGAACTTACGGCAAGTACGTTGTTTCATGTCATTGATGCAAAGACATCTTACAATCTTCTACTTGGGCGACCTTGGGTTCATGGTAATAGGGTAGTTGCTTCTACGCTTCATCAGTGTTTTAAATTTTACAAAGATGGTACAAAAACTATGGTAGCAGATGACAAGCCATTCACAGAAGCAAAGTCATACTTTGCAGATGCAAAGTTTTATTCAAACTCTGACTTAATCCCTGAAGTTATCCCAATTGAAGTGCCTTATATGGGTAGAGAGAAACAATTCAGGGACACACAAGGTGGAGTTGCACACTTGAGGGAGGTGGTAATCAATGGTAAAGAAGCATCAAATGATGACACTACGCCAAAGAAACCTTCATCCTTCAAGACTCAAAAGGCAACAAAACTCTTCAGATATGTTCCTAAGTCACGACGAAAGGAAAGACAATTTCCTTTTGAGGAAGTTGATGGAAATGGTGAAGTTAATGGAAGACATTTTCATTCTGTGATGAAAGAAAATCTTCAAACATTAAGGCAGGATTTAACAATGCCTCTCCTAAAGGTAAACCAATTGAGCTTAGTCAAATATGTGCTAAAGGGTTTTGTTAGACCCGCACATGACTTTACTGAACATGGCTCACTTCCTGATAAACGAACATAAGGATTCGATCCAAAAGCCTAAAAGCTCTTAGCTAAGTCAGGCTATGACTTTGGTAGTTCATCATCGCTTTGAGAGTTAAGTCCTGAATTAACTAGTGAAAAGGTTCACGGACTCAATGAAACTCAGAAAAAGTTAAGGCAACAGGGGTACAAGATAAGCCCACCAAAGACTGGCCTTGGATTTACATCAATAGAACCTGTTCGTATATCTGCCAAGAGGAAAGAGAATAAAGAGACCGCACAGCACATTACAGTAGAAGAAGTGAAAGATGACAAAAGAAAAGAGACTATTCCTCGAATCTCTGTATTTGATCGCATTCAAATGCATGTGCCTTGCACGTCGGTCTTTGATAGGCTGGGCACCATAAATATGGTAAACGAAGTGCCAACCTCCCGCCCAAGAAAATTGGCATTTTCTCGACTTAGGGATACGAGTGAACCACAAAAGGACGAGAAGCCTAGGAGAATGAGCAAAGATCCCAAAATCGACTCCTCTAAAGAGGACGAGGAGACTCGAAGCTCAGTCCCTTCTTGCATGAAATTGGTCACCGCACTGGAAGTTAGTATTGAAAGTTCCCTTAAAGTAAAAAGGTGTACTATCATTCTAATAGGGCAAGCAAAGGAAGGAGTTAAGAATGAGAAAAAGGAAGTGGAACATGCCAACTCTTATCACAAAATGGTCGAAGAGGACTCAAGCTCAGATTCTGAATAGGATGATCTTTTGCTAGCTCCATCCAAACTTGAAGATGGGGGGCAAGCGACAATTGATGACCTAAAGGAGCTCAACCTTGGAACTCCCGATAAACCTCGACCAATTTTTGTGAGCGAACTTCTAACGCAAGAGGAAAAAAAGAATACTTCGACTACTATCAGAGTACAATGATGTATTTTTTTGGACATATAAAGAAATTTCTAGCCTAAGTCCAAAGGTGGCTGTCCATCGCCTTGGGATCAGATATGGCACCCGACCAGTAAAACAAGCCTACAGACGTATTCGCCCCGATTGCATTCCAAAGATTGAAGAAGAAGTCAACAAATTAATTGAAGCAGGGTTCATCCGCGAAGTGAAATATCCGAGGTGGATTTCAAGTATGGCCCCTGTGGTGCAGAAAAATGGACAAATTCGCATATGCGTCGACTTTCAAAATTTAAATGGCGCATGCCCTAAGGATGACTTTCCTCTTCCTATCATGGAATTGATGATTGATGCGACCACCGGCCACGAAGCGTTCTCTTTCATGGACGGATGCTCAGGATACAACCAGATACGAATGGCCGCAGAGGATGAAGAAGCTACTGTCTTTTGCACTACAAATGGTATATACTGCTACAAAATTATGCCTTTTGGTCTCAAAAATATTGGTACCACATACCAACGTGCAATGCAGAAAATTTTTGATGATATGCTTCACAAGATAGTTGAGTGCTATGTGAACGATCTGGTTGTTAAGACTAAAAAAGAAATGAGCACTTGCGAAACCTTCGCATAGTATTTGATCGATTGAGAAGTTAAGACTTGAAAATGAATTATCTTAAATGTGCTTTTGGAGTCATGTCTGGAAAATTTCTTGGGTTTATTGTTCGGCATCGAGACATTGAGATTGATCAGTCCAAAATTGATGCCATACAAAGGATGCCACCACCAAAGAACCTAAAGGATCTTAGAAGCCTACAAGGTCACTTGGCATACATTCGACCATTTGTGTGGGACCAAGCGTGTCAAAACGCTTTTGAGAGTATTAAGAGGTACTTACTCAGCTCTCCAGTGCAAGGAGCTCATATCCCTGAGAAGTCGTTGATACTTTACATCGCTGCACAGGAAGAGTCTGTTGGAGCAATGCTTGCACAAAATAATGAAGAGGGTAAGGAGCGAGCGCTTTATTACTTGAGTCGAAGGTTAACTGAAAATGAGCTTAAATATTCATCAATTGAAAAAATGTGCCTTGCACTTGTCTTTTCTTCCCAAAAGCTAAGGCATTCCTTTCAAGCTCACACTATCCGTCTCATTGCAAGCATAGATCCACTCAAGTACGTCATGTCAAAACCAATTCTCTCAGGGCGCTTAGCACGATGGTCCCTTCTTCTGAATGAATTTGAGATCGTGTATGTCCTGCGAAAAGCAGTCAAGGGGCAAGCTTTGGCGAATTTCTTAGCTGATCACCCATTCCGGCTGATTGGAAAATTTCTAAAGATTTTCCCGACGAAGATGTCTTATTTGTTGAAATCCTCCAACCTTGGTTAATGTTTTTTGATGGAGTAGCAAGGACAGACGGAGCAGGAGCAGGAGCCAGAGTCATTTTTATTTTCCCGTAGAAACAAGTCCTGCCATTTGCAGTCATACTTAGCGAAAAATTCTCTAATAATGTGGCTGAGTATCAAGTTTTGATTATCGGCCTCCAAATGGCTCTCGAGATGAACATCAATGATCTTGCCGTTTATGGAGACTCTAAATTGATAATCAATCAACTCCGAAGGGACTATGAGGTTAAGAAAGACGACCTAGTTCCATAATTCCAGTACGCAACCCATCTACTTGAAAAGTTCGAAGGAGTTACACTGGAACATGTTCCTCGGAAGAAAAATCATACAGCTGATGCATTGGCCAATCTAGCAACGACCTTGGCAATAACTGAGGGCGAAACAATTGATGTCCCCATATGTCAACGATGGATTTTACCACAGTTATTAGATCCACATTTTCAAGAGACAAATGCAACCTCAGTTTCAACGGTTGAAGCTGATGATTGGAGAACTCCACTAATTGACTACCTTCAACATGAAAGGCTTCCCGATGACCTACGTCATAGGAAAAAAATTAGACGACGAGCTCCTCGATTCATTTACTACAAAGAGACTCTGTTTCGTCGATTATTTGAAGGCCCCTTTCTTTGTTGCTTAGGGAATGAGGAAGCCCAACAAGCAATGGAGGAGGCACATTCTGGGATCTATGGGGCTCATTAATCTGGTCCTAAACTTCATTTTTGAGTAAAGCGTATGGGGTATTACTGGCCGACAATGGTAAAAGACTGCATAGACTACGCAAAGCGATGTCAAGCGTGCCAGTTTCATGTAAATTTTATCCATCAACCACCAGAACCTTTACACCCGATAGTCGCTTCCTGGCCATTTGATGCATGAGGATTGGATGTAGTTGGACCATTAACCAAGTCCTTAGCATGTCATCTTTACATTCTGGCTACCGCGGATTACTTCTCCAAATGGGATGAGGCTGCACCACTTAAAGAAGTGAAGAAGGAAACAATTGTCGACTTCATCAAATCCAGCATCATCTATCGGTATGGTGTACCTCGCTACATTATTACTGACAATGGAAAGCCCTTTTACAATAGTTTGATGGATAAGCTTTGTGAGAAGTTTGGCTTTAAACAGCAAAATTCCTCCATGTACAATGCGGCGGCTAATGGACTTGCAGAAGCATTCAACAAGACTTTAGGCAGTCTTTTGAAATAGATAGTTGCAAAATCTAAGCGGGACTGGCATGAAAGGATTGGCGAATCTCTTTGGGCATATCAAACGACTTACCGAACCCCGATTCAAACAACTCCATACTCCTTGGTTTATGGTGTTGAAGCCGTCCTTCCTTTAGAGCAACAAATTCCATCGCTGCGAATAGCCATACAAGAAGGCCTCACCGAGGACGAAAATGCTAAACTACGTCTCGCTGAGTTAGAAGCGTTGGACGAAAAGAGGTTAGCAGCACAACAACGACTTGAATGTTACCAAGCTCGACTCTCAAGAGCTTTCAACAAGAAAGTAAGGCCTCGGTCGTTTCAAGTTGGAGATTTGGTTCTTGTTGTTCGAAGGCCCATCATTACTACTCATCGAACAGGCAATAAATTTTTATCCAAATAGGATGGTCCGTATGTCATAACAGAAGTGTACAGCAGTAGAGCCTATAAGATTGTAGACAGAGACGGTCTACGAATTGGTTCAATCAATGGAAAGTTCTTGAAGCACTACTACCTATAGGATCACATTGCTCCTAGCCCAGATGAGCTAAAAATGTGAATGGCAAAATAATAATAATAATAATAATAAATAATAAATAAATAAATAAAATAAAATATTCTTCTTTTGAACTACGTCCTTACTTGAGCCCTTCCAAGGGTATGTAGGCAACATAACGATCATTCTCAAGTTCAGTCAACTAAAAAAAAATTTGTGTTCTTTTGAACTACGTTCTGACTTGATCCCTTCCAATGGTACGTAGGCAACTTAACAATCATTCTCAAGTTCAGTCAACCAAAAAAAAATTTGTGTTATTTTGAATTACGTCCTGACTTGATCCCTTCCAAGGGTACGTAGGTAACTTGACGATCATTCTCAAGTTCAGTCAACCCAAAAAAAAAAGAGGAAAGAAGGAATTGCAAGCTAGAAACTAAATTATTTAATTTTATTTCATTCCTCAAAGGATACAAAAAAGGGAAAAAATAATAAAGTCTCCATAAAAAATTAAAAAAAAAATTAAAAATAATAATAAAAAAACTCTCATATCCATGGTTGAGTCCTGATATCGACGCGCTCTGCCTCCAGCAAGTCTCGCAGCTTACTTGCCACCTGTAGCTCTCTATCAATGACAACCGGTGCCTGCTCGATGGTAAGTTGCTCCCCACTCAAGCGAGAGATAGTAGTCCACCTCTCGAATACTTGGACTTCACCATTCTCAATGGACGCCTTCAACTATGCTGCGTACGCCTCGGACTCTTCTAGCTCCTTCTTCAGTTGGCCACATTTAGTCTCAACGTTTGCTAAGTCACGTCGTAAACCTTGCACATGCTCCATACCTTTGCCCTCAAGGATAGACTCCTCGTGAATGCGGCGATCAATGTCGGCCAAACATTCTGACTGCACCTCTAAGGTCATGGCTTTTCCATACTCATATTGTATTGAAATATACTTAGAAACACTGTTCATGTATGATTCAATGCGCTTTTGTAGAGGAGAGTAGTCCACTCCTAAAATTGTAAACTCTTTGTAAAGTTCGTCAAACTTTCCTCTTAATGATGAAACCTTTTCTAGTGGTACCCTATCCAATAGAGCAAACGTGCTATCGGCCATCAAAGTAGCAGCTTGACGACGTGCGCCACGGATCACGGCTCCTGTATCAAAATTTGTAATTCCAGATGGTGAAATTGGACTGGGTCCATTGGCCCTTTTGAATTCATCTCCCTGAAGTGATGTATTATGCGTAAGGAGAGAAACCTGAGGACGCCCACCACTTGCTTCCAAGCTGTAAACTATGGATGGGACCTCAATCGCATCAGCATGATGACCGAGTTTGACTGCCAAGTCAAAACTGCTCGGCCCTTGGATGGAGTCACTGCTGTCACGAGGCTCAGTTGCATTCCTAAAACCATCTAAATCTGAAAGACTTCGCAGCTGCGAAAAAAATATGCATAAAAAAATTTTTAAAAAAAATGACGATACACTAGAAAATGGAATTGAGTTGTGTGAAGCATTACTTGTTTTTCCACAAGTGTGAAAGCTTGAGAAGAACTAGGAATGCCATCAAAGAAGGTCCGGGCATGAACCTGATCTGTCAAAGAAACTACAGGATTAGCAGTTCTAGACATGTCAGCAGGGACATGCTTGCAGCATCAATCACTGTTATCCTCAGTACTTTGGCAATCCTCCTCATTAGTCGCCATCTTTGACTGTAAAGAAAGACGAGCACCTGCCAACGAAAATAATAAGTAATTGTAAGTGTAATCATGAATGGCATTTGAAATTGCAGTAACTTCTCGAGAAGCATAGTGAGAAGAAGCACCTGAAACACTCGATTTAGTCGTACACCTTCTAGCTTTCACACGATCATCCATCGGAGAAACCAGACGTTTATTCTTGCCTTGAGTATCCATGTTCCCAGAAAAGGGATTGCGGTACACCTTAGCCCACCACTCAACGTAAGCCTTGGTGACAGAGAATTCTCTAGTATTGGCGCGATCAGGTAGTAACACTTTATACTCAGTGAAATATCACAAACAAGAACACCAATAGGTGATGACGTGTTCAAGAGAACCATCACGAACGTCCTCTTCTAACCTTTCGAGAACGTCCTGATGGAAGCCAAACTGTCGGCTAAATCTATGAGGAGTATAAGACTCAATGATGATATGTCCACCATGCCTTAAGGTCAAATAGCTGGATCGAAGACTGGCAAAGTACTCAAAGTCAGGAAAAAATATTTGCTTGTTGTCAATCATCCATTCTCGCTTCGATCGCTTCATGGCCAAGCGATGTAAGACTACTCCTTTGCAAGATTTAAATAAGTCTTGTGCTTCTGATTCCTCAAAATGTCTAGCTCCTCCTTCCCCTGAATACCGAGTCATCAAAGGCCGATCTAGTTTGGTTGGGGTGCAGAAATGGGTATTAAAGTATTCAGCTAACCAGCCATAGAAATAATGAGCAGGGAATATGACGTTACTATTCCTAGGATCAGGAGAACAAACAATATTGTTTAACCCACTGTAAATGCTGGCAAGGACTGGAACTGTTAGGCAGAATTTATTACCATTAGCCATCATGCTAGCAATTTTGAATACACTAGGACGCATCAAAGTAACATCTTCAAAAGGAAGGACCAACTTGCACAATCACGTACCAAGAAAAGCAGCCAAATAAGTCTTCTCCCACATCTCAGGTTTCACTCCAAGGGTGACAAAAACTTCCTCTTCCGCTGTTGTCCGAGGAGAAGTTGAACCAATGACTCATGAGGGATTATACGTCTCTTTTGGTCGTTATGTTTTGTTCTTGACCTTTTTCCTTCGGGGTTTCTCATGCTTCAATTTTCCCTTGAACCAATAACTGACCCAATTAGAAATTTTCACTGAAGGCACTGAAGGCTCACCTCCAACTCTACAACAAAGATGATGGAAAGCCAATAGGAGATACTGACAAGTGAGCCGAAGCTCAGAGTTAGCATCACGACAACTGTTCATTTCCGCAGCGCAAGGAATAATTTCATCATAAAACATCCCATCGAAAAGGAGCCCACCAATCTCTCGTTTATCCCACAAAGAGATCGAAACTTCTCTAAGAGAGGTATGCAGCGAGTTTGTCACGGAACCCCAACACTCTAAGAATAAACGAAGTATGCCACAGTACCAGTCATAAGTAAACATGGAAGCAAAAACTACGTCATATATTCTTCGATCTTTGAGTGACTGGCCGTGTCGACTTATGATATCTTTTGTCCATTCCCAGTACCCCTCGATATATGGGAGCTCAGCTATCGCCTTGAAAGTACTACTCCATTGGGTCTCTCTATCACGAATACGGTGGCCCAGGAGTGAGAAGCAATCAGAAGTATCTGTCCGCGCATAAAGGGAAGAACGAAGTACTAAAGCCCTGAAATCTCTACAATATTTCTGAGAAATCTCCCCAAAGTTGGAGAGCTCGCAGTGAATGGCTTCCGACCATTGAGCAAGGTGAAGAGAGTTGTCTGGCCGTGGCACATGTAGCTTATAACAACCAATAAGAGATTGGATGACTACTAACGTAGTTCCTTCTTTGATGGCATCATTGGCATTTTTAAGAGTCGTCAAAGTCCCTTCGTGAAATTGCTTAAAGAAAACCATAATCAAAACCTGAAAAAAAAAGGGTTATCTTCAAATTGAATGCCAAATATATTCAAGGAAAGTTAATCTAAAGTTTCTTCTTTGTCGATAATAAAATGTGACGCGAGGCTCATGTCATCTTTTTTTAGATGGTATAGAATGTAGACGGCGAAGTGCGACCAAAGCTTCACTAGTAATAGTGTGCGCAGAAATGAAGAAACTCTCGTATCATTTTTTTTAGTTGCTACCGATGATGTGATGCAGACGGTAAGATACGGCCAAAATTTCACCAGTGACAATGTGCGTAAAAATGGAGACTCTCATATTATTTTTTTAAGTCACTATCGATGACGAGATTCAGGCGGCGAGGTGCGGCCAAAACTTCATCAGTGACAGTGTGCGTAGAAATGGAGAGACCTTCGTATAATTTTTTTTTTTTTTTAAATTACTACCAACGATGAGATGCGGACGACGAGGTGCGGCCAAAGTTTCATCAGTAACAGTATGCGCAGAAATAGAGAGATCCTCATATTTTTATTTTAGGCACTTTGTGATCCCTAATAAATATAGACCACAAAAAAAAGGAGAGGATAGCAAGGTGTATATATAAAGAAAGAAAAAAAATCACATTCTTTGTCAATAGAAGCACAAAACAGAAGAAGGAAAGAGTGTCATAAGAAAGATGATTACTTTAAATTGAAAATCTTCTGCATAAAGAAAAAAAATTATTAGCAAAAAAAAAATGTTGATGATTACTATGGGGAATTTTATGCATAACAAACAGATATGTTGTTTTAAAAAAAAATAATGTTGGCAAAAAAAAATTCGCCAGATATGTTAGCAAAAAAAAGATATTGTTTAAAGAAAAATTGTTTAAAAAAAACAAAGAAAAGGTGATGTTGTCAAAAAAAAAAAGATGTTTAAAAAAAAGGGATGTTGTTAGCAAAGAAAAAAAAAGATGTTTAAATATTAAAAAAAGGGAAAAAAAAGACGTTAGCAAAAAAAAATAAAGGGATGTTGTTAGTAAAAAAAAAAAAGATGTTTAGAAAAAAGGGGGATGTTGTTAGTAAAAAAAAAGATGTTGTTAGCAAAAAAAAAATTGTTTAAAAAAAAGGGGGATGTTAGCAAAAAAAAACAATTGTTTAAATATTAAAAAAAGAGAGAAAAAAAGATGTTAGCAAAAAAAAAGACATTAGCAAAAAAAAAAGAGAGATGTTTATAAAAAAAGGGGGAGGGGCTTGTCGGATACCCACAAACTGCTTTTCAATTTTATGAATGTGTATTTATTTATTTATTTATATAAATATATAAATAAATCTAAGTAGATGGCAAGTGTAAACGAATGATAGTTGCGAATACGAGCATGGCATAGGTAAAAGTATATTATTTGTCAACCTCTCGTAAAGTAATTAAGATCATAGTTCGTGACGGATCATCAATTAGTGAAAAGACCGAATAGGGTCTATAATAATGCCTGGAAAGTGACGTGATAAAAAAAAAGGAAGAAAAAAAAGAGGGAATGGCGCAACAGAACAACGGGTGGTTCCATCAAGAATGCTTGGAAGTTTAATGCTTTCGTTATAAGCAACGGATTGATCCATTTGTTTATAAACAATGGGACTTGATTCCACTTTATATATAATGATTGTGCAATAAATCAAAATATAATGGGAAGGAATCAGAACTGTAAACGGGCGGACATATGGAGCATTGGGCAGTAAAGCAATTTTTGTATTGAGCAATCAACTGTTGCAAGTTTTTAATGCAACAAGTGAAGTATTTTCGGTGATAAGCAAATTTAAGAGCGGTTGTATGTTGACAAAACTTACCTGTGCTATCTTTTGCTGTTCGCCAAACAAGTATATGGTATTAAGAAAAGCAAAGAAGAAGAAGAAATTACGTCCCAATCACCACTGCTCAATCACCAATGTTTTAATGGGTTTGCTCATTGTCAACATCAATATATAAAGACAAGGGATGGCTGCTGGGTTAAAAAAAAAAACCCTAATGCAATGTATGGGAACAAATAATGCTTTGGAAAGTCATATCTCTTCTTAAGGAAAACAAATTTCTGAATTGAGATTTTTTTTTTCTTCCTTTTTCGTACCTATCATGGGTATATTACAAAATTTTCATCCTTATGGTCAGCATGTTCATAAATGTGTGACCAAAAATTAAAAATTAAAAATTAAAAATAATAATAATAATAATAAAAATAAATAAATTATATATATATATATATACTTCAAGTCTCGTCTTTATTGCTAACGAACAAGCATTCAGCCTGAGTCTTGAAGTGGGGGCTATTTGTAGACACTAAAATTTTGACACGGTTTAATTACCGTTTAATTAATCATAATTAATAAATTTTATGATTGATTAAAGTTAATCTGACTTAAAAGACACGGGCCTACAATGCCATGTGTTAAAATCAAATTCATAAGATATGAGAGGGAGAATTTGCATTAAAATTTGAATTTTTATCCCTACAAAAAAAAGAATATTTATTTCCTCCCAGGAAATTAAATCAAATAAAAAAAAAATTCAAAATTAGGGGTTTCCAAATTTAAGATACCGTCATTTGAGCCTATAAATAGAGGCTCTCATTCATTTGGAGTGGACCTTTTGGTGAAGAGAATTCTGAAGAACTCTTCTAAGCTCTCTCTCTCTCTACCCGAAGCTCTCCTCAAAATTCTTCTCAAACTGTCTCGTGAAGGATCATCAAACACTTCAAAAAACGTGTCGATTCGTCTACAAGTTCTCAAATTAAGCACGCTCTACGGATCAAATCTCACGGAGATCGCGCTTTTCGTCTCTTCATTTCGAATAGATAGTTCAAGTTTGCTCGAGATCAAGCCATTCAAAGCTCTCGGCAGACTCTTTCGTCATCTTTTCTTTTTGAAGATTTGGAGAAAATTCGACAAACGGTTCAATTTTACGATAAGTTATTTTAGCCGTCGGATTGTAACTGGTTAGGAGATCGAATTAGAGGTTCATCGTTTTTTTCGATATTAAATCACGGAGGATTGTACCCTTTTTATCTTAAATCAATAAAATATTATTTTGTGCATTCTTTTTTCGTATTCTTTATTGCAGGGTCGAAATTTGTGTGTTATAGTTGTATTATTTAAAATATTGATATGAATTTTCTTTTTTTAGAGTAGATATTGAGTTTTTAATAGAGAATATTATAGTTGTTTTATTATAAAAAAAAATTAAAGTGATTAGAATGTGTATAATTTTTTATTCAAAAAATAAGTAAGTTTATAAAAAATTTCACATACTATAACTTAAAATTTAATAATTTAATTTGTTTTTAAAAAAAAATTAACTTCTTGAATATGAGAAACAAACAGGACCTGATTTATCAATCCCCACTTACCTACCAAAAAAAATCACCACTTACCTACCAAAAAATTATAATTTACCTTTATGCTCCATTTGTTTCGATATAAAATATTTTTTGATAAAATATTTTATTTAATTTTTACTATTTAGCTAATAATACTTATGTGAAATATATTTTTTGATAAAATATTTTACCTGATTAGAACAAATTTGACTTAGAACAAATTAATTCGTAAGTTAATTTTAAAATACATTTTCGGAACCTTCATCCAATCCTTGCCGTCTTTGGTCATTCTCATATCAAATAAAAACAATGGAATGAGAGGCATATTCTTTCCACATGAATCCTTCCAAAATCTTTTCGAAATATTTCACCCGAATCCTTCTCGTCTTTGGTCACTTTCATCTCTTATTCTTATTTTTTAAATTTTAACTAAACACTAGAAAATATAAATAAAAAAATAATTTTTATAAAATTATTTTATATGTAAAATATTTTTTATAATAAAATATTTTACGTCGAAATAAGCGGAATCTTAGTGTACCATTTCAAACACCATTTCCCTCTCTTTATAATCATAGACGGACCCAAGGAGCCGAATGGGAACAGTCGTCTTTCTAAAATTTGAAAAAAACTCATAATTATAGTAGTATTAGTCCAAAATATATTTAGATTATAAAGATTCGTCTTCCTAAGATTTTTTTAAAAAACTTAATATATGTTCTTTAAGAACTTATTAGAACAATTCGCTCACTCTAAATTAAAATTCTGCGTTCGTCCTTGTTTATAACGGTATATGCCCCATTTCAACGCCCTCCCCCCAAAATAAAAATAAAGAAATAAAGCTATACATTTATTCCTCTCAAAATCCCAACTAACATCTTCATACCTCTCCTTATATATATATATAGTAGTGTATATACATAGGTGCGTATATGTGGAGAGTTATGGAGACTCGTGGATAATGACAAACTTGAGCAAACTACTGGAGGCTGAAGCACATCTCCACAAAGATTGGCGATCCACTATAAAGCTATCTAATTAAGTAAGTCTCTTAAGTCTCTTCTTCCTCCATCACTTCCCCACCCCCCGTCCACTGCAACCCATTCTATTTTTCTACATAAAAGAAAGAATTTCAATACACACCTCATCTTTCGAAGTGCATATATATAGTTTGTACTTGTAGAATTTTATTGTTAAATTTATGAATGTTTGTTGTTAAACTTATGAAATACTTAAAATTTGTCAACAAAAAAGAAAAGAAGTTGTGGGTTATGAATCATATGATTTTTTTGTATGAACTTTTATTGTTAAACTTATGCATTTTTCTGATTGCTAATTTATAAATTTGTGTGGCTTTTTAATTATGAATTTTTATAATTTAATTATTACTTTGTATTGTAAAATTTATGAAATATATATTATACACTCCAAACATAGGATGCATACTAAAATTTCTCCCTCTACGTAAAAGCATATACTACAGACAAGCATACACAAAGAGAGAGATTATTTCAAGTCCAATATGCAGCTAAGTTATTACTTCTACTTCTGTTCTTTTGTTCAAATTGTAATGAATTTTACACTTTCATAAGATATAAGTGTTAATGAAGTACTAGTAACTCAAATGATAACTACTTGAAATTTTGCTTTTTTATAATCCATTTTGAGCTCGGTTTTGATTATTTCCTCAGTATATTCCGCCTATGTTGCCTACCCAACTCAAGATGTACATTTATATAAATTAAATGTTTATTTTTCTCCTCAAAACTGTTTTATATTTTTCATTTTATGTACAGATTTTTCTATTCACTAATGGAAGAAGTAGAATGACTAATTTATCCCTTCCATGGTGTATACATATAAAATAATTAAGTGGTAATGTAGATATTTCCATCTATATTTCTCCACTAAGAGCAGGTCTTCCTTGCTCCTATCAAAGTATCTTTTACAAAATCATTACTTGTGAAGGTCAGATCAATCACACATGGTGTCGAAAACTACCGAATAATTACTCCATCTTCCCTTTAATGTCACTTATGGATGCACCAAATGTGAAAAAACATAAGCTTCATCACATTCGCCTTTAATTGTTCGTCGTCTATAAATAGTCACCACCACTATCCCACAACCACTAATTACACCTACTTTAAATCACACCAATTGCAGACTACAATGTCATTTTTGTTGGATATGGATGACGAGTTTCACTGTGTGAATTATGGTCATCCATTTTCATTTTTTATTTTTGTGATATTTTTTAGTGAGTTTTTATAATACTTTTATGTGTAGATATTTGTTTTTTCTTCTCCTTGTATAAAAGATTATTACTAATTTTTTTAAGAGTTATTTTACATTTGATGTACCTTTTTAAACGACTTCTTATCGAATTAATCTGCAATAGAATCTGCAATACATTTTGGTCTTCTAAACTTTTTTTGATAATATATATATATATATATATACATACACCAATTGCCCATCCAAGTCAATACAATTCCAAGTTTACCACTCCTTTGTTCCCTCAAATCAGCACCGACTACCGGAGAGAGAGGGAGAATGGGAGATGGTGAACCAACCTTTTTATCCATACTTCTGAATATTTCGCGGACAAAAAGTTCCATGTGCCCCTTTTTTCCATAAAAGATAAAATAGCAATTAAATCTATTCTAGCTACCAGTTTGGCACACATTCGGGTGACTTCGAAGGACTGTTTGGTTTTTTGTTTATTTCCACTGTCCCTGTCTACGCTTTTGAATCTGGAAAGGTAGGTTAGCAGAAAATCTCTCCTTTTGGTCTCATTTTCTTTGTATTTATTTATTTATTTGTATTATTAATTTCTTCGGGATGCTCTTAAGGGTGAATAGTACCACTAGCCTACTAATGGTCAGGGGCAGAGCTAGAAGCTTTAATTTTGAACGGTCAATTTATTTTTTTTTAAATTTGGAGAACCATATCTTGTACATAGATTTAAATTATTGATTGTTATATAAAACTTATAATTTTTACTATAGTTGGGGAGTATTGGGATTTAAACACCAATCTTCGAATACAAATAAAAAAAAAATTTACGCACAAAAAAGCTAAAAATAATCAACAATGAGAATTTAGGTGGTTCGACCAACACCTACATTGTACACGAGCGAGAGAGCAAATATTTTACTAGGTTGTATGTGAAATAGTACAGTCACTCCTTACTCTCTATCATCTATCCTCGCTATATTTTTGTGTAACCTTAAAATTTTCAGCAGTATATTATTTATAGACACACCAAAAAAATCTTAAAAACTTGTAAGCCCATTCAAAATTAATTCTGTACAATTAGAGTTCTTAATGGGCTCCTAATCTCATACAAATTCAAATATATATAAATTTAAAATAAAATAATAAATAAAATACAAAATACAAAATACCTAACTCAACAATGGACCATGAACTCGTCGGACCTCAACATTGCTCCTCCACTGCCAATGGCGGTAGTGTTAGTCTGGCCTTTGTGGGCACACTTTTTCTTTAACAATATAAATGATAAAAATTACTTCTCTCTAACAATTTAAATTTATTGATGCATGAATTAATGCTTTACAATCTATAATATTGGTTACCGCTTAGTATAGTTGTGGGGAGAACTGAATTATTAGTTGCGTCCAACGGTGAATTCATTGTAGTGGTCCTGATTAAAATGATAATAAAAAATTGAAAACTATATATGGAGTCTATGAAGGAATTGTCTTTTACACTCCACTTTTTACTTGTTCATTTTTTCTTTCTTTAAGATACAATTGAAGAGACCGAAATTTCAAGATTTAATGACAGTAAATACTAATCGAATCAAACACGGAGCAAAATGAAAAACAACATAACAAAAACAATATTTTGCCACGATTCGTCCGAACAAACGCAAGTGGCATCCAGACGGAACTCGTATCGAAAAACCTTAAATTTTTCTCGAATCATGAAGTAGAAATTCAATACACCTGTAATGTGAAATAGGGATTATACATTTGTGATTTTTCTAATTTGATCGCATTTTTGTTCTTGAATTTTAATTCAAAGATTAATACGGCAGATGACCGATAATCTTTTCTCTGCTCAGATCTTTTATTGTATTCCCAGATACCGAAACAAGAATAGAGTCAGGGCTCTAACCTTTCTTGTTCCAAACCCTTATCTAGTTACATTTATTTTTCTCTGATTCTCATAATCTATGAAAACCCTAAGAGACTGGATGATATGAATCACACTCGTATTCGCAGCCAAGGTTATAATGGCATATGTATAAATTACAATAGGGATCTAAGAAGTAATTGCACTTCCGGTCTTATTTTCAAAATTGAACTTTCGAACTCTTATTATTAAATACTTACTATTTTCTACACGTTAAGATTATAGATACCATCAATTAAATTAAATTACTAACGATTATATTTAATTAACCTCTTTTATAAATTTTTAAGATCTTTCGCTTAATTTATTTAATATGTTGGATAACAAGATTCATTTACAGGGTTTGACATAATTAAAATTTCTAAACTTCTTTAAGAGAGTATCATCAATTCCTTATCAGGACGTGAATTTTATCAATAATTAATATCTACTATATATGTAATGCCATTATCCAATTCACAAGAATTTCTAACCCGTAAAAGACTGCACCCTTTATGAATCAAAATAACAAATATTAAATATACATATTTAATAATTATTTTAAGATTAAGAGTATAAGCACTCATAATAATTATGGGGTATAAATTAATTTATCTAATTAGTATAAAATTAATTATCCCAACTTGGTCATATCCAATACGCACAATGTGTACTAGCACAATAAGTTGGACCGTCGGAACTATACTATTCCCCATAACCAAGATAGATCTACTACAATATTTTGCTACAGCACCACCAATGGTGTGTCAAAATCCATCTAAAACTGTGAATCAAAATTTATATTCTACAAGAATCGATGATCTGGTCTTTCGTGTGTAAACCAAACTCTACATACCAGATTAACTACTATGTAGAATAAAAGTCACCCATACACAATATTAAATAAATAATTAAACATATGCATTGCTCATACATATTCTTATTAAAATAAAAAAATAAATTTTATTTAAATAATATCAAATACTAAAATTTCAAAACATAAGTTTTAGTATATAATTCTAACAATCTACCACTTATACTCAAAAGCAATGCTGTTGTACATCTGACTTACATGCCATATACGTAACTATCAAACATCTTAACTGCTAAACTCTTTGTAAAAGGATCTGCAAGGTTATCAGTCGATGCAATTTTGGTCACAATTACGTCACCTCTATACACGATCTCTCTATCAGGTGATACTTACGCTCGATGTGTTTTTTTTTTGTTCTTGGTTCTTTCGAGTTTGCAATTGCGCATCACTATTGTCACAATAAAGTGTAATAGCCAATTATATAGAAGATACCACATCTAGATCTAATAGAAAGTTCTTGAGCTAAACTGCTTCCTTGGCTGCCTTAGAGGAAGCCACATACTCAGCCTCCATGATAGAATTAGAAATATAGAACTGTTTGATACTCCTCTAACTTATGGCTCCACGTTCCAAGGTAAACACATATCCTGAGGTAGACTTTCTAGAATTCTTATATGACTGGAAATTTAAGTCTGTATACCCCAATAGTACTAGACTATTTACTTGGTAAACTAACATATAATCCCTAATTCTTTTCATGTACTTGATTTTATGTTTTACCATTGTCCAATGCTCATGTTATGGATTAGACCGATATCTGCTAACCATGTCAAAGACAAAATAGATATCGGGTCTAGTGCAAAGCATAGCATACATAAGGTTTTCTACTGCCAAATCATAAGGAACTACCTTCATCTTCTCTATCTCAACAGTTGTCTTGTGATACTAATCATTGGATAGAGTAATTTCATACCTGAAAGGAAAAAAATCTATATTGAAATCTTGCATGCTAAAACAAGCAAGGACCATATCGATATAATTAGCTTGTAATAAGCCCAACATCCTTTATCTGCGATTTCGCCAATGCTTGATCCTTAGGATGTGACTAGCTTCTTTTAAATCTTTTACATCGAACTGCTCGAATAACTATACCTTCACCAAAAGTAACACCCCTATATTGTTTTCAATAAACAAGATCATCCACGTAAAGTACTAGAAATACCACCACACTTTCATCACGCTTTTTGTACACATATGACTTGTCAAGACATTAATCAAAATCATAAGACTTAATAACTTAATCAAAATGAGTATTCCATGACCTAAATGCTTTCTTAAGTCTATAAATAGATCTCTTAAGCTTGTATAACATATGTCATTGACCCTTTGCTACAAAATTGTCTGGTTGCATCACATAGATGCACTCATCAAGACTCCCACTAAGAAATGCAGTCTTGACATCTATTTGTCAAATTTCATAATTGAAATGAGCAACAATAGATAAGAGAATCCGAATAGATTTAAGCATGGCTACTAGCGAAAAGATCTTCTCATAATCGATCCCTTCTTTCTGAGTGAACCCTTTGCAATAAACCTAGTTTTGAAGGTTTTCACCTTTCCGTCTACTCTTTTTTTTTTTTTATAGATCCACTTGCATTCGATGAGTTTTATTCCTTCGAGGGATTCTATAAGATCCCAGATCTGATTAAAGTATATGGATTTCATCTCAAAATGCATAGCTTTTTGCCAAAGGTCAGTATATTTATCTTAGAGTTCTTTATTATAGTTACAGGATTCAATATCCAGTTCTTCTAGAATATTATCATAAAACTCTCCCAAGAACATATACTGATCGGGTTGATGAACAACCCTCTCATTGCAACGAGGTACGACTCGTGTCTGTGTACTAGCAGTAACATGTTGTGCTCGTTCTGAACCCTGTACACCATCATCCACATCTTGCCTTGGTTGTGAAATCGACATGCTGATGGTAGCATTGAGAGCTTGGTTCAGAATCTGCACTTGACCCGATAATCCTCCTACAACAATGAGGTAATGGGATATCAGATACCTATGACACTTCTTTTGTACTACTGGTATTACCTTTCAGCTCTTCTAAAATAATTTTATTTTTGGGCTTATGGTTCATTATATAGTCATCTCCCAATAACCAGGCATTAGCACTAACAATGAACTTTTGGTCATTTAGACTATAAAATAAACCACAATTCGTTTTCCTAGGATATCAAATTAAGAAACAGACTTATGTTCTCAATTCTAACTTATCTGTATTCCCTTTCAGCACATGTACTAGACTACCCCAAATTTGAACATGCCGCAAACTAAGTTTGCGCCCAGTTCACTGTTCTGTATGAGTAGTAGATACAGACTTAGAAAGTACCAAGTTCAGAATGTAAGCTGTCATTTCTAATGAAAATCTCCAAAACACAGATAACTCTGAATAACTCATCATAGATCTTACCATTTTTATAAGAGTCATATTCCTTCTTTGTACTGCACCATTCTGTTGTGGAGTATCCGGTGTAATCAATTGGAATGTAATCCCTGCTACTAGTAAATAGTTTCTAAACTATTCCAAAAGGTATTTGCCACCACGATTGGATTGTAGTGTCTTAATACATTTACCCAAATGCTTTTCCGTTTTCACCTTAAATTTTTTGAATTTTTAAAAGTATTCAGAGTTACGGTGCACCAAATAAATGTACTCATACCTTGAGCATTGATCAATAAAAGTGACAAAATATTCAAAACCTCATCTAACTCGGATAGTCATTGGTCTACATAAATTAGAGTGAACTAATTTCAATAGTTCTTTGGCTCTATAGCTTTTGGTCGAAAATGGCCTCTTGGTCATCTTTTTCTCTAAGCAGGATTCACAGACTGAAAGTGGCTCAACTTTCAATGAACTCAAAGGTCCATTCTCAACAAATCTATTAATCCTTTTTAGATTGATATGTGCTAGGCTAAGTGCCTGAGATACATTTGGTTCATCTTAGAAGGTTCCTTTCTCTTACAAGGTAAACTATTAATGTTATTCAATTCATTCAGTTGCAGTGTAGGAGAAATAGCGGTAATAACATAAAGATCGTCCATCAATGTACCAGAATAGATAAAATGTCTATTATCCTTAATAACCACAAAGTCATTAGAATAAATCAAATATTCGTTTTTAACCAATCTTAAAACAGAAATTAAATTTTTTCTAATAGAAGGTGCATAAAGACAATCTCTCAAAATTAAAATCATATCTCTACTAAAAGTGAGAGTGATATCTCCTACTACAACTATTGCTACGCTTGTATTATTGTTTATATGTAGGTAAATCTCTCCATCACCGAGCTGTCTAGTTTTTGTGAAACCCCTGCAATGAATTACAGACATAATTAGTAGCTCCCGCATTTATATACCAAGTACCGATAGATAACACTGCTAAACATATTTTAATAACTAGTGAATAGAAATTACCTGGATTGTTCAGCTTGCCGAGATAAACTGGACATTGCTTCTTCCACTGTCATGTCTGGTAGCAGTGAAAACTTCTACCTTTCGACTTTTTCACACCAGTTTGTGGCTCAATAACTATCTTAGAAGCTGTGCCGAACTATTTCTGAAACTTTTTCTTCTTCTTGCCTTTCGGCTTGGAAGTAGAACCATTTTTAGCAACAAAGGCACTAATCGACTTCTTAACAACACTCTTAGCTGATTAAAGTTCATTATGTAATTCTACCAGGATAAAATCAAGTTTGTTCGTATTTTAATTAAGGCAGAATTGCATAAAACTTCCAGGCAATGACTAAAATATGATATCGATCTGCAAGTCCGCATCGATTTCAACTCCAAGGATATGCAACTCATTTAAAAGATTTATCATCTTCAAAATGTGACCCTTAGCTGGGGTGCCCTTTGCTATAGTTGTGTTCATCAGAGAACTCATGGCCACCTGCCTTGCCACACGATCCTAACGCCCAAATATCTCCTTGAGATTTAGCATCATGTCGTAGGAACTGAGCATAGGTTAATGCTGATGTTGTAGAACATTCGACATAGATGCCATAATGTAACACCGCGCGATTTGATCACCTTTCTGCCACTTCTGATAAGACTGGGCTTCCTCTTTGGTTGCCTCCTCATCAAGTTTAGGTGGGCATGCCTCTGTGAGTACAAACTTATAATCTTCGGCAGTTAACACAATATTCAAATTTTTTTTCCAGTCAATATAATTTGGATTCATTTGTTTGTTTTCTTTAAGTATGGTAGCGAGAAAATTGAAATCTATTTTAATATATAAGAATCACATAATTAAAAGAAAATTAATTATGATGAGAAAAAACATTTGAATTCATTCTAGAATTTGGTCCCCTCTATCATTTTCAAAAGGAACTCGTCAGTAGCCTGATACATCGTTCATAGCATGCTTCGATGAGAATATTGTCTAATATTCATCATTCGTCCAAATAGGTCAATTACTATTAATTTTACTATTTAAGTAATAGATTATGCCAAGTAAAATTAAATAACTAACATAACTCCAGTCTTATAAATAATAGCAGTGACTCAAATGGAGATGATATTATTATTTATAACTAAGTGTATACTGTCACTCAACTCCAAATCATTTGCTTCACAATGAACTATTCAGATGGAGAAATAATTTACAATAAACAATTATTCATAATTATTCCTAACGGAGATCCGTACCAGTGATACCGTAATTAATTTAATCCGATGGAGAAGAAGGCACCGAGGCCAACATACAAATTTAATTACATCACCTTCAAAATAGTAATATAGACTGTAGAATTTATATATGAATAAATTTCTTCACCTACTTAGTTTTTAAAACATTTTTTAGGGGTTATAAAAACTGTTTAATTTTAATAAATTCATAATTTTAAAATAAATCACACGTTACAAAAAAATCTAGTTAAAGCCAATCCTTACATGTTATATGTGTAACTAATAAAATATATTGTCAATTCTTTCTTTTTAAGAAAAATAAAATTTAAATAAAAACTTGAGAATTTAGTTTTATTATCCAATTATGCATAATAACCAATTTCGTGAATATGAACTCATTTAAATTAAACACTTGTCAAGCATGTATTAAATAGGTTATCTATGTTGTTCAGAATCAAACATCCACAAGAAAAGCATAAAATATAATAAACATGCATATGACAATATAATAAATAGATAATCTTGGCAATTATGGTTATCTGAAAAAAAAACATGATTTATCAACCTGCCTCTTGATCCCGAGGCATCCTTGTTGCCCGCGAGGCACGAGGTTCGGTCTGCCTGGTTAGGTCGCATGATCTAAAGGCAGTGCCCAAAAAATCAAGCACCATTCTATCACGTTAAAACCCTAATTCACGTCAAAAAACAACTGCAATGGCTCAAAACTCGACCATAAAAAGCACACTGCTCCGTTCTGTCTTGACGGACGCTAGAGCGTCTGGACGGTTTCCAATAGAACCTTTTTTGTCCAGATGGACGCTTGGGCATCCAAACGATTTCCTCTAGAAACGTTTCCTTCTAGATGGACACTGGGGCAACCGGACGTATTAAGATTTCTGTACTTCACGTTTTTGAACCCTAGATGTGCCATTCTTCCACCCAAAGCTATTCTATCATACAAGAACACTGCTAACTTGCAGATAACGTCACCGAAGCATCCAAAACTCATCCAAATCTTCAACTTCAACTTGTTAAAAATTACAAGTTTGGTTCCTATGCCTCCATATCAAGAGTTCACATTCAATCTATAAGAAAGAGAAGGTTACACAAGATCATACGCCTCTAATGGAGTTCATATTGATTCTAACACAATTCAAATGTCGTGAAAATCGAAAACCAATCATCACACATTCATGCAATCAAACGTACATACATGTGTGACCATAAAGATGGGATAGAACGCTGCAAAACAAATGTTAGTACAATTTTAGTTTACCAAACCCCATATCCATAGATCAACTGATGTGGATAATATGGAGTTATTCAACTCATATCTAGCATCAAAGACCGCTTTGATACCACTTGAAGGGATCAAAATTCCAAGGTCCAATGATGGTGCATATGAATCAAATTAAACACGGAGTAGAACGAAGAATAGTATAACAAAAAAAAACTATTCTAGCACGATCCGTCCGAACGGACGCAAGAGGCGTCTGGACGGAATCCGTATGAAAAAACCTTAGATTTTTTTCAAACCCCAAAACAGAAACCCGGTACACTCGCAAGGCGGAATGGAAATTATACATGCGTGATCTCTCTAGTTTGATCACATTTCTATTCTTGGACTTGAATCTAAAGATCAAGGTGACAGATTATCAGCAATTTTTTTTTCTGCTCAGATCTTCTGTTGTATTTGCGGATGCCGAAATAAGAACAGAGTGTGGACTCTAATCAATCTTGTTTCAAAACCTTATCTAGCTGCCTCTCTTTTTCTCTAATTCTCACAATCTGTGGAAACCCTAAGAGACTGAATGATATGAATCACACATATTTTAGAGTCTAGGATTATAATGGCATATATATATATATATATATAAGCTACAATAGGGACCTATGAAATAAATAAGACATTAGTTTCGAATGTAACTACGAAAACCCACTTTAATCTAGAAACAATTTTCTAGAAACATAAATTAAAAATTATACCACTAAAAAATTATAATTACACTCCTTGCCTTATTCTCAAAATTGACATTTCGAGTTCCAGTTATTCAATACTTATTCTGACAATTATATTTAATTGACATCTTTTATAATTCCTTAAGATCTTTTGCTTAACTTATTTAATATATCGGATTATAAAATTCACCTACAGTGTTAGACATAAAACTTATAAGCGTCTTTAAGGGGGTATTATCAATCACTTACTGGGACGTGAATTCTGTCAATAATTAATATTCACCATATACGTAATGTTATTATCCAACTTACCGGGATTATTGACCCGTAAAATACCATACCATTTAATAAATCAAAATAACAAGCATTAGATATACGTGTTTAATAATTATTTCGGGATTAAGAGTATAAACACTTATAATAACCATGGAGTGCAAATTAATTTATATAGTTAGTATAAAATTAATTACCCTAACTTCGTCATGTTCAATACACATAATATGTACTAGCACAATAAGTTGGAACCATAGTTGGAATTATGTCGTTCTCCGTAATCGAGGCAGATTCACTAAAAGATTGTACTATCGGCCTACCGATAGTGTGTCTAAATCCATTTAAAACTGTGAACCAAAGTTTATATTCTATAATAACTGATCATCTGATCTTCCGTGTATAAAATGAACTTCACACACCAGATAACTATTATATGTGGAATAAAATACACACATGCACAATATTAAATAAATAATAAAACGCATACATTGCTCATATAAATTCATATTAAAATAGAAAAATTAATTTTATTAAAATAAAATTAAATAGCAAAATTTCAAAATATAATTTTTAATATACAATCCTAACAATAACATCCATGTAGCATCAAAAATAAAAATAAATTAATGTGAATGAAATCTATTCCCCTACTTGAGAATGAGTCTAGCTTGGTAATGACTCGTTCAAACTTGGCTTGGTAAGTAAGTACATGTGTTCAAGCCACATTTATAATCTCAAACTCAATTTAATAAACGAGCATAACCAATATATATATATATATATATATATATATATGTACAAAGTTTAAATTTTAGAACTAATTACTTATTCTTTGTTGCACATGAAAAGATCAATGTACTTGTTGAATAAAATTCATATTTAAACAAATCGAACTCATGCTTGGCTCATTTATATTTAATCGAGTTTACTCGAGTCCAACTCGAGCTGCACAAATTCTAAACAAGCTGAGCTCAAACTTGATTAATTTCTAAGCTCAATTCAGTGGCAACTACAAAAATTTTAGTAAATGGAATTATTTACAATTTAAGCCCCGTTTAGAATAGTGACTTATTGGGTTATAGATTATGAAAAAAATTAAATGTAAATAAATTATTTTCATTTGGGTTTAAAGTTAATTTGTCACTTTATTCTTATTGTTGGTCGTTTAAAATAAAAAGTCATGGTAACCACTGTTCATTAGACGGTGGTTAATAAGCTAATAAAAATAAATTTTTTTCAATATTAATATATTTTTAAAGGTGGAGTCTACCACTTTTACAGATATCAATACACTTTGCACAGATATCTATACATTATATATCCCTTTGGTTAGTATTTTCCTAAAATAAATTAGGCTTGTTTGCTCTTCTTTTACGTTGACTATTATTCCATCAAGTGTTATTTTGTAATGATTTTTCTTTTGAAAAATAACATTTCAAATTGAGAGTAATTGCTACGGGTATAGATTTATTTTAGAATTCTCTACAATATAATTATGGTGCAATGCATAATTCAACAATTATGCATTGCATAATAATGGTAGAGAATTCTCATTCTGTTGCCGCAACAAAGCTTATTGAATTTTCGATAATTCTAAGGTTTTTGAAAAGGAACTCAGAAAATTATTTTTAATTCAAAATGAAGAGTTCAAATTTAGATGTGTGTTGTGTGTTATACTACAAATAAATTTAAATCACTAATTTTGAATTTTGGATAAATTGCTGAGAGTATTTTCTGAATTTGTAGTATTATTGTTGAATTTTGGACCATGAAGAGAATAAATTGCTTATAGTAATGGTTTAAGCAAATTTTTCTTTCAAAACTCGGTGACATGTTTAATAGCAATTTTTTTTGGTAACATTAATTCTAACATTTTTTTAAAAAAAATGCAGGAATATGGATAATAAGATTGATGAAGAGAGGCTACTGGGGTCGGAAGCAAGAGAAGAAGGTGATTTGAAATGGAGGATTTGGGAAGAGTCGAAAAAGATATGGAGGGTTGCATTTCCAGGGATTTTAGCGAGAGTGAGTTCCTTCGGACTTATAGTGGTCACACAATCTTTCATTGGACACTTGAGTGAGTTGGATCTTGCGGCGTACGCGCTTGTCCAAACCCTTACCGTGCGCTTTGTTAATGGGATTCTAGTAAGTTCACTAGCTTCTTTCGAATTTGAATGAGCGGTTGGTTGGAGTTGGCGCAATGGCGCATGCATTGCATTGCTAATTTGCATAAATTGCATTGCTAATTTGCAGCTGGGAATGTCGAGCGCAACAGAAACTCTGTGCGGACAAGCATTCGGAGCGGGGCAACCCCACATGATGGGAATCTACTTGCAGCGATCGTGGATCGTGGACTCCGCTACCGCAACCATCCTTCTCCCGGTCTTCATCTTCACAACCCCCATCTTCCGGGCGCTGGGCGAGAAAGAAACCATTGCCGAGGTTGCGGAGGACATGGCCCTCTGGTTCATCGCCTTCGCCTACAGCTTCGTCTTCAGCCTCACCATCCAGATGTACCTCCAGGCCCAGCTCAAGAACATGGTCGTCGCCTGGCTTTCCATCTCCTCCTTCCTCTTCCACCTCCTCGTCTCCTGGCTCTTCGTCTCCAAACTTGGCTGGGGAATTCCCGGCGCCATGGGCGCCCTCACCATTTCTTCGTGGTTGGTCGTTTTCGGAGAGTTTGTTTACATTTTCGGAGGATGGTGCCCCCATTCCTGGAAAGGCTTCACCAAAGCTGCCTTTTTTGATCTCTGGCCTCTCATCAAGCTATCCGTTTCCTCCGGCATAATGCTCTGGTACGTACCTAACTTAGTGCAACTCCCTTCATCACACATTATTAATTCATTTTTCATCTTAATTAATTTACTTACTTTATAATTCTATTATTACATTAATTGTGATGTGCGATTCCAAGAACCACTTTTTTGAATATATTTTTATAATTTTATCTTTTAATTATTTAAACCTCATCAAATTTATGTTATCCATATAAAAATAAAGTTAATCTACTAACTTTAGCTAGGAAAACATTTATTTAACTGTTAGTTTTTAATTTCTTAAAATTATATTTACTACTCAATTATTTAGTTAAATGTTATCTGATCATGAAGCTGTCGATATTCGATTAATTTTTTTTAGATATTGCTCATTATTAATGACATAGTTAAAGACATTTAGGATATAATAATGTTGATTCATTTTTATTACTTAGGTAAGAGCTAGAATGAATCACTTAGGTTTCGTTTGTTTCGATGTAAAATATTTTATAGTGAAGTATTTTTTCTGTAAAATTATTTTACAAAAATATTTTTCTTTTTTTGTTTTCCAATATTTGGGTGATATTAAAAAAATTCTAAAAATATAGAAGTTGCCATCGCCACTTGCGTCGCTGCCATCATTGTCACCACCATCCCGCCGCCATCACCTCTATCGCTACTACTAGCACCACCACCGTAAAATGACTTGTGCCCTTTTTTTTGTAAATCATCTTTTGTATTGTAAAGTAAAATATTTTACTAAAAACATATTGTACGTTGTTTTTCTCAAACCAAACACGAAAAATAGATAAAATATTTTCTAATAAAATATTTTACGTCAAAATAAACGAAACCTTAGCACCTATCAAATTTTTTCAATTGATAATAGTATATGTCATGTATTATTTTGAAAGTACCTAATAATTTTCCAATTTCATACGAACCAAAAAGGTTGCATACTTGTACAATTGAGTTCAACTAATAATTTTATAGGAACCGAAAGGAGAAATGTTATTTACTATGCTAAAAAATCACATCCCTACAATGATATGTTATATGATTATTTTTTTTTTCATCAGATAACCTTACATTTTTTTATATAGAAATAACCTTAAATTAGGAGAACAACCATAGAATATTGTAATATTAAAGAATACATGTATATAGATTGACGCACTAAATAATTTATAAAGTGATAGTTATTGATGATGCTCTCTCTTGAAATGATCTTTTCTCGCTTTCATCGTACTTGAGAAAGATGAAAGAACGGTTAGAAAAAAGCGCCAAAAGGTTTTTCAACGGGGCCTGTTCGACGATACAGTTAGTCTCTGATTTGAGTAAGGACCAAGGAAAAAGATGATAGTTAGAGAAGTTCTAGAATAGTTACATTTTTCTCTGTCAGATTATGTTTTTAATAGATTCTAAGAACACCTGACTAATACACAATGTGCAGGCCTGTAACACCCTAAACTCGGTGTTTCACTTTCAAGATAAAAAGAACATATATGCATTAAATATATCCGCCACAAAGATTACAACACTTGGTTCCAACACCAATAACATGAAAAACAATACATGATCCAAAAGAAACAAAAGGAAAACTAAAAAATCTTTCGCCTCATCCGGCTCCTCCAGATCAACCTGCTAATCAAAAGCATCTCAAAAAGGTTTTCAAATCCTACACCATGAGTCAAAACCCAATAAAACACAGACTAATAATGAAATAAAAGCAAAGCATACTAACAGAATAATATGATTATTCCGACTTACACGAGCCCTGAAAAAGTTTTCCACGATCAAAACGAAATGCGAAAAGATATAAATAACCTTACTCTCCCGAGCCTCGAAAACAGTTATATATATATATATATATATGTGTGTGTGTGTGTGTGTGTGTGTGTGTGTATAATCCACAATGATTCATATGTAATCCATACAATGCATCTTTATGGGCATTCACCGAAGGACCGCAGCCCCATCTAATGCATCTTTACGGGTTTTTACCGAAGGACCGCAGCCTCATCTAATGCATCGTTAACCAGAGTTAACAGTCACCCAACCATGAACAATTACCACATTCTAGGAAACCACGTCATCCTTGTAGAATGATAACAAAATAAAGTGAAACCTCCGAAGCCACACACAACCGGCCAAAAAGAAAAACACCCTCTACAAGAAGTCAGTCGATTGAAGACCACCATTCAGTCGATTGAAAAAGGCTACTGGAATCAAGAATTTTCCAAAAACCCAGGTCAGTCAACTGAGTTACCCACTTCAGTCGATTGAACTCCCGCACTGTCCATTCAGTCGATTGAACTACCCACTTCAGTCGACTGAATGTTAGGAAAAATCCTAGCGCCGACGGAAAAAGTTTCACAGCCCCTCGTCCAGGTCCAACACAAACCCAACAAATTCCCCTTTATGAAACCCACGGGCACACACAAAACCAACAACTTCGAAGATAAACCGTAAAAATACTTTAAAAACCCTTTCGTCCGACCAAACACAGTTTAAATACGTAAAACAACTATACATACATTTTAAAGAGGTAAAAAAGCATAAGATTTCGCGTAGCACTCTTTTAAGACATGATGGTTTAGGATTTCACCTCATTGAGTTAAAAACTCGAAATTTTGAATCCCGACGAAAAAGAAAAGTCGCCAAAACACGATTTCGATCGGATGAATGCGAAGCCCTCGGCGAGGATAATAAGAATCCGCTATCTAATCGCCAAAACCCAAACCCAAACCCAAACCCACCAAAAAACTAGAGAAAAGCCTGAGGTATTGCTTGCAAAACAAGAAACTTAGCCAATAAGTTTCAAAAATATCCAAAAATATCTAGTTATGGCTGATATTTATAGGGCTCACAAAAAATCTTTTTTTTTTTTTGCACCTCAACACCCAACGACTTCTGGATTCAACCCAATATGCATTTGTAAAAACAATAAATAACAAGTCGAAAAACATTAAGAAATTAAAACGGAACCGGGTCTCACAAGGCCGTTATGACCGTACTATGACCAACTCCTTATTAAAACCACGCGCTGTGTTTGGTACGTACCAAATTTGATCAGTAGAAATGAAAACTTACCCCGACTCCTGATCATGCTCAAATAGAGTTGATCGTCTAGTCAAGTGGATTTGGTCGATTCATTATACCATTGACCAGCCCGTCGATGCAGAAGATGGTTAAACGGGCCTGGCCCTACCAGGGCGGGTTCATACTTATCCGAATAGGTCAGCCCAGGCCAGGGTTTGATTTCCCATATCGCCATTAGTTATTAAAATTATTTAGAAATTTTGAAAATGAATTCTATTAGAAAAAAGAGAAGACAGATGAGGGAAGAATTACAATTTACATGGAGTTACTATGTTATTATTACACTAATAATTAAATTTATTTTAAATTTAAAACAGTGGGTTTGCACTCTCTATACTCTAATTTCCCTGCATCACTATGTGTTTGATTTCGTTCTTATGCTGTAGCCTGGAGTTATGGTACAATTCTATTTTAGTTCTCGTCGCCGGATACATGACAAATGCAGAGGTTGCCATTTCTGCCTTCTCGATTTGGTAAGAATTGTTTACTAATTTTGTTTTTTTTTGTTGAATATTATTTTTCTCAACCTAAAGAAAAATAATGTTCCATGACTTTGCAGCCTTAATATCAGTGGTTGGGAATTTATGCTATCCCTTGGATTCCTTGGTGCTTCATGGTGCGTTGCCATCTTCTATCACGAAAATTTCATATTCTTTTTGTAATGATATGTTAAAAGCTGTTAAATCATGTCTCGAGGTTACTATAATTCCAAATTTTCACAAATTCAATGATCTCCGGCTATGAAGCACGGGTACCGGCACAAACTCTAATACGAACACAGGCACGAACACAGGACATGGTGATTTAATAATGTATTCTAATTAAAGAAACATAGAAACTTCTGTTCATTATTAGACTGCGTGTTTTACGTGTCTAATGTTGTGCCCTGTATAAATAAAAATTAAAAAAAAAAAAAGGAAAATTAGGAAATGTCATGTGATATGTCCAACACATACACGGCTTGGCAACACATGTCCCGACATGTTCGAGCCTTGTCTGTGTTTGACATGTGTCCGATACGGACACACGGCACCTCTTTCGGCATTTCTGTACATGCTTCCTAGACCTCCAGTATAGTGGGATAGATGTTCGAGAGAATTTCAAACCCTTGGATCCATCACTCAGAACAAACAAGCACCCATCTATCTTTAACTTATTTTTAAAAATTGATCCTGTTTTAGTTGTTTTGTATATATAATTTTTTTTTATTATTCGAATTTATATAGCGTGCGGGTTGCGAATGAATTGGGAAGAGGGGATGCTAAAGCTGTGAAGTTTGCAATCAAAGTTAATCTGTGCACCTCAGTTACTGTAGGATTGATCTTCTTCGCCCTCTGTTTAATCATTGGTCACAAAATTGGGTACTTGTTCACAAGCAATGAAGAAGTCGTAGAAAGTGTTGCTGACCTTTCTGTCCTCCTTGCATTCACAATTTTCTTCAATAGCATCCAGCCAGTACTCACAGGCAAGTGACAATATGATGATTCTGCCTGTTTTTTTTTTTTGGTCATTTTTTGAAATATCAATCTTGTTCATCTGAAATTTTTCTTCTTTTTTTCCTTCTTTTTTTTCCCCTTATCTTTTGTAACCAGGGGTGGCAGTTGGAGCTGGCTTGCAAAGCATAGTGGCCATTATAAACCTCTGTTGCTATTATGTGATTGGGGTTCCTGTTGGTATTCTGCTTGCATATGTGGCTCATCTTGAAGTCAAGGTACATAACCCACTCATTCCTAGCTAGGCCTTGAGGATTTTGATTTAGCTGATTAATATATATATGTATGTATGTATATACATATGAATTAACAGTACTTAAAGCTTGGGTTTTTGGTTTAAGGCCTGTTTTTAATTATTTTATTTAATTTTTTTAAACAAAATAACAGTCAAAAACTAACCTTTGGTCTTTGCATTCTGGCCTAAAATAACTTTTTAATCAAACCAAGTTTTTGCTAATTCAACTTACAAGTAAAAAAACAAAAATTAAGGATTTAAAGTTGAATTTCCAAATGAGACCTTAGGTATTTCACTTTCGGATTCTTTTTTTTTTTTTGGAGGGGTAAGTAAATATTTTATAAAAGAAAAATAAATTTTACATAATTAAAAGCAATATACCCCAGGCTATACAGAGTCTTACATAATACAAGTAATATACCCCATACTATACACAATCGACTGACCTCCCCAACTACATCGGCGTACACCATAAATCATGAGACCTCAGTATCCTACTAGCACTATTCTCTAATTTCTTTTAACCCTAGATCCCTACCCCATAACGATGGCAATGGAGGAGGGAATCGGGGTGCAGGCCAAAAGCAAGAAAATAACCTAAATGCCCCGTGGACACCCCAAAGCCTAGGATTACAAAACTTTCCAGCCAAAACAAAAACACAAGACCCAAACATGATAACTCGCACACCCAATCCCATACACAACCCAATCCCATACACATGCCAGACTAAAAGTTGAACGAGCATCAAAACAACAAATGAGGTATGAGCATCCCTCATAGTTAGAATAAAGAAGCTTGGGGAAAGTGTACAAGAACACCCCCCAATTAACAATCCGCATTAGGCAAATATAATTCAGCTTAGATCTAGAGCATATCCAAGGTACCAAAAACACCAACCCAACTTAACAACAGTGGCTTGCCCTCCATCTTCCAGCTCTATGGGAGCCCAGCATTGCAGAGCCAATTCATCTCAGCTTCCGAACAGTTTCGGCTTCTTCCTTCTCGCAGTAGCTGAAACCTGAGACCTGAAACATCTTCTTGAGAGTGAGAGACCAGGAAAGCAAACTCTGAACCACACTATGATACAAACTTGAGCAAAGAGCAACATCTCAAAACCTATACGTACAACAAAATCCAACACACCCCGTCCAATATGTCTGGAGAAAGAAATGGGAAATTAGAACCAATTTGAGGTCCTTCACCATAGGAAATCCTCCATTCATAACAACATCAACTAGCTAAAATACCTTTCACCCTCACCGCACTAAACCTCACAAATTAAGATATTAGAAAGAAGTGAAAAAAGAAAATAGTCTATTTGGGCCCATCACCAACTCCTACTCCAAAAGAATGCAACACTAAGCTTCAGCGCCAACTTCCAAAACTTCTTTAACACCCCAAAGGAAGGCAACAACCAGCCCCGAAACTAATAAACCATTTAGGCCCAGCACACCCCTACCCAACTGAAAAGGGAACAAATAAAGCTCACTGATAGGATAGGCCAACCCAACCCACTCTTAGCACAAGAAACTTACGTACCAAACACTCTCTCTCACTCAACACAGAACCCTTCCTCAACGGAGACCCCAACTTGAGCTGCAAATAACCAAGCTACTACAAATCCACCTGACAAAGCAATAACAAAGCATACAATCCAACAAACAGCAACAACTTATAAAGGGTTAGCTTTCAAAATAGAATTAGGAAGTCCCCATTCCTTTTGAATCCCAACAACTAAAGTTCGTGGCACACTTGTACACGAGGACAGTTCCTCCCTAAAACAATCGCAAATGTCCTTGACCACCAAGGACCAAGTCCTACCTACCTTGGAATCTCCTCTGATTCCTTTCCTTCCAACTAGTATAGACAGTAGCCAAAAAAACCAATTTCCTAACCATAACTACTCAAGATTTACCAGTCAAGGATGTTGCGAGGAAATTATACCAGTTTCCAAAGCTCTTTGTGGACCTTGGGTTTATCAAGGAATGAAGGAAAATGAAATACTTTCTCATATTATTTTTATGGGTAGTTACATAAAAAAATACATGTTCATTTTCTTCTCATTTAACTAATTGAACCAAAAAAATAAATTAATTAATATCTACTTCATTTTCTTTTCCTCTTTTTTATTTTTCTTTCCCTTATACAATTCAAAATCCAAACACAAGCACAGTATTAGATTCATGATATGTTTGGATCTGGAGTTTTTCAATAGGAAAAGAAACTAAAAAATTTACTTCTACATATTCATCGTGTTCTCATATTTATTTAATTTTTTCCCCTTAAATTTTCTCTCAGCAAATTTAAGAGCCAAACAAAGCATTACTTTGTCATACCTTGGTTTTTTGTGGGTGTTTTGCTAGTCATAGCTTAAATATAGGTCTCTGATCTGACATGTGAAAAGTGAAAATTCTCTGCCTCTCTAGTTCCATCTTTTTCATAGTAACCCACAATTTCTTTGTGAATTCCTAGGGTTTATGGATTGGAATGATCTGTGGTGTGGCTACTCAAATTCTTGCACTAGGCTTCATGACATGGAGAACTGATTGGGATGACCAGGTAAATGGAAAAGGACTTACTATATTGTTTATTAAACAAAAAATAATAATGAGCTTACTGATACTTATATAATATAAACTGATTTTCGTAGTCCTCTTTTATGCCAAATTCTCTTCTTTTTTTTTTCTCTTAGCACGTGAATTTATAAAATATGTTTATTTTTTATAAATAGTGTATTGCAACAAAGTACAATTTTATAAAATCACATGTTAAAAGAAATATATATATATATATATATATATATCTGTACCAAAAAAGAGTGAAAATCATTTTTCTTAGATATGCATATATACGTGTATATATATAGGTGTGTAAAATCAAAGGTGACATTCACTCTCTTAATTTGTTATGCTAGACATAACAACAAATCACCCAAGTTTGTTGCCCAAGTTTGTTGTCAAAACAATTATTCTCTATATAATATGAATTTTAATATTCTAACTTAAGGTTGTTTCAATTGTTTCAATTGTTACAATGTTCTCAAAATTGGATATGTTTTGGGCTCAATGTTGATTAATAGCCCAACTAAAATGACAAATGGAAACCATCGCAACTATTTTGACAAAATCAAGATGTATGTGCCACTTTTTCTTAGGCTCAAAGTGCAACTCTTACGAGACTTGAGGGCGCAAAATGTTATTAGCCCGCGCATGTGGGCTCATATATGTTTGCTTAAGGGCAGCTAGTCCTCACATTTGAGCTTAGTCATTTTACGCTATATTGTTAGATAATTTATTTAAGTTATTGAGTTAATAATTTATTGAGTCATTATAAATATTATCTTAGTCAAATTTACTCCCGTAAAAGACAGTAAATTTAAAGATTTAGAAGCGTCAAAAAAATAGTGGTTTCATAAATTAGCATACATTGTGCCTATTTATGGAATGCTCAATTTATAACCGCTTAGAGGTTTCTATCTCACATTGCTAACTATGGGGAAAGCATGAAGAACACAATTAGACGCTATGTCTTTTAAGTAATATATAAATATTGTGATATTTTTTTCAACATTTGTAGAAAATAAAAATTAGATTTGATATATAATAAAAAAACGAGTTAGTACTAGTAAGTTAGATTTAAGTATTTTTTGACTATATTGCTAGAGTTTTTATTTAAGTTAACCACAATTGCAATGCATGTTTGTGTGTGTGTGTGTGTGTGTATTAGAGAGGATATCTTAGATTCTTAGATGCTCTTGGAGGCTCTCTAAAGTGAGTCTTATTTTTGGTTAAAATTCAGGATTAAAGTTAGCTTGTTTGACATCATAAAAAAATTCACTATTTTTTCCTTCTTTTGTTAAGAAAAAAAAGTAAATTCATATTCCAAATAATGAATTTTTTCAGACAGGCCAACTTTTTTATTGTATGAAATGACAATAATGCATTCAATAAAAAAAGAACTTTATTCTTAAAAATTAAAAAAGATAAAAAAAATTGTTTAAAATAATACTACAACTTAAAAATAAAAATAACTGCATAGTCGACATTTTAACAAAAAAAAACTAAAAATTAAGAAGCGACCCATGACAATCTTGAAAGGTATTATATATCCTCAATAATTTACTTTTTCTTTTATAATTTCTGTGAAGTTAAACCTCTAAAAAATCAAAAAACTTGATTTTATTGACATTCCAAATGGACTCTTAATGACAAATAAATTTTTGATGAGACAGGTGAAGAAGGCATCTGAAAGGCTTGACAGGTGGTTTCTGAAACCATCCGAGGAATCCGACGAAAGCAGCCTCGACCACGCTTGAAATTGAAGAACTTCAGTATTTATTTATGAAATGACTATATATAACAGTTATAAGCTTTCCTTATGATTCCATTTTTTTTTTGTTCCAATTTTGATTGTTCCGACGCAAATATTGCTTCAAGATTACTATTGAAATTCCGCGAATCGGTCATTCTTGTAATTTATTAGATGTAGGAAATTCGAGATAATTAACTAATCTTTGCATTTTCCTTTACATCTGGTAGTTAGTGGCGAGCCCAAAAATTCAGCTTGTGAAGCCACAATTTCAAGTACACGGATAGTCTTTGTTTCTATTGAAATA
>JAOTRH010238931.1:0-76851 GCA_034768845.1 Heliamphora exappendiculata | reverse complement strand
CTTGAAATTCACTACAAGGTCACAAAGGTAAAAGCTCAAGCTATCTCGCACGCATCCCCAACTCCAGCTCCCATGTTGCTTCTTCAATCCCATGATGAAGCCATAGGACCTTGACATAGGCGATTGTTCTGCCTCGCAACACTTGCTCCTTTGTATCAAGAATCTTCACCGGATGCTCCTCATAAGTGGTATCCTCATCAACTCACAACTTAACCCAATCTATCACATGTGAAGGATCAGACTCATACCTCTGAAGCAAAGAAACGTGAAACACGTTGTGCACAGATGCTAACTGAGGTGGCAAAACCAAATGGTAAGCAACCTCTCCAATCCTGTCAAGGATCTCAATGGGTCCAATGAAACGAGGTGATAGCTTCCTCCTACGATCGAACCTCATCAAACCTCTACGAGGTGAGACCTTCAGGAATACGTGATCCCCCACTGCAAACTCCAAAGGTTGTCTCCTCTGATCTACATAACTCTTCTGACGACTCTGAGCTGTCTGAAGACGCTGGCGAATCACTGCGATCTTCTCCGTCCTCTCTCGTAACTAGTCAGGTCCCAAAACTGTGGTCTCCCTCACATCTGTCCAACATACTGGTGACCTACATGGTTTACCATACAGAGCCTCATATGGTGCCATCTCAATACTGGACTGATAGCTGTTGTTGTATGCAAACTCTACTAACGGTAGATGATCCTCCCAAGAACCTCTGAAATCAAGTACATATGATCTCAACATGTCCTTAAGAATCTGTATAGTCCTCTCAGACTGGCCATCTATTTGGGGGTGAAAAGCAGTACTGAACATCAAGTTTGTCCTTAAAGCTTTCTGAAGACTCTGCCAAAAGTTTGATGTGAAGCGCGGGTCTCGGTCAGAAACAATAGACACGGGCACTGCATGCAAGCGGACTATCTCTCTAACATACAAATGACTCAGTCGGTCCCCTAAATCCTTCATGCAGATGGGGAGAAAGTGTGTAGGCTTCATCAACCTATCAACCACAACCCAAACAATGTTGTGTCCCCTAGGTGAGCGAGGAAGTCCTGACACAAAGTCCATCGTGACGTTCTCCCACTTTCACTCAGATACCGGTAGTGGCTGTAACAATCCTCCCAGTTTTGGTGCTTCGTCTTTACCTGCTGACAGGTAAGGCACCGAGAAATAAACTGAAGCACATCCTTCTTCATTCCTATCCAATAGAACTGGCGACGCAAATCATGGTACATCTTTGTGCCTGCAGGATGCACTGCAAGGCGAGAATGATGACACTCATGTAGTAGATCAGCTCGGTATAACTCTGGCACAAACAACCTCCCGACCAATCTCAAACTCTAGTCTGATCCCATAATCCATCCTATTGTATCCTCTCCACTAGCGACACGATGTTGTATCATTTGAGCCTCCTGGTCCGTCTGCTGGAGCTCTAGCACACGTGCTATCAACGCTGGTCGTGAAACTATAGAGAACAAAGTGGCACCCATCGCTGTCTCCCCGAGACACAAATGAAACTCCCCAACCTCTCCAAGCATGTCCCATTCCCGTATAGCCACAGAAGCTAACGAACCATGAGATCTCCTGCTGAGAGCATCAGCTACAACGTTGGCCTTTCCTAGATGGTACTCCAATTCAAAATCATAATCCTCCAATAACTCCATCCATCGTCATTGGCACAAGTTCAGGTCCTTCTACGAAAACAAGTATTTTAAGCTCTTGTGATCGGAAAAAACCTCGAAGTGCTCACCATAAAGATAGTGACGCCTTGTTTTCAATGCAAAAACCACGGCAGCCAACTCCAGATCGTGTGTCGGGTAGTTCTTCTCATGGATCTTCAGTTGTCGAGAACCATAAGCTACAACCTTCCCTTCCTGCATCAAAACATAGCCAAAACCGTTGTATGAGGCATCACAGTACACTGTATACCCCAAGCCTCGCTTTGGGATAATCAACACTGGCGCGCTAGTCAACCTGATCTTCAGCTCCTGGAATGTTGACTCACAGAACTCACTCCAAACAAACACAACGCCCTTCTGCGTCAGATGCATCATCGGTGCAGCAAGTCTCACAAAGTCATTGATGAACCGTCGGTAGTAGCCTGCTAAACCCAAAAAACTACGGATCTCAAAGACATTCTTCAGTCGCTCCCAACGGGCACAGCATCCATCTTCGACGAATCCATAACTACCCCATCTGTTGACACCACATGTCCTAGAAACCTCACCTTAGACATCCAAAACTCACACTTCTCAAACTTCGCATACAAGCGATGCTCTCTCAAAGTCTGTAGAACAATACGCAGGTGATCCTCGTGCGCCTTTCTAGTTGGTGAGTAGATGAGAATATCATCCACAAATACCACCACAAAACTATCTAGATAAGGATGGAAGATCCGATTCATCAAACCCATGAATGCAGCAGGGGCGTTTGTCAGACCGAACGGCATAACCAGAAACTCATAGTGACCACAGCGAGTCCGGAAGGTAGTCTTCACTATGTCCTCGTTCCTAATCCTCAACTCGTGGTATCCTAATCTGAAGTCAATCTTGAAAAAGCAGCTCGACCCCTTCAACTGATCAAACAAATCGTCTATTCTTGGCATAAGATACTTATTCTTCACTGCTACCAGATTCAACTTCCGGTAATCGGTACACAAATGCAAAGATCTATCCTTCTTCTTGGAAAAAAGAGCAGGAGGTCCCCAGGGTGAAGTACTCGGGCGTATGAAAACCCTATCTAATAGCTCCTGAAGTTGTACCTTGAGCTCACGCAGCTCAGCGGGTGCAAATCGATAAGATGGTATGGATATGGGAGCAGCCCCTAAAATGAACTCAATAGAGAACTCTACCTCACGGCTCGGTGGCAACTCATACAGTTCGTCAGCGAAGACATCTGGATAGTCGCAGACCACCGGAGGTAACTCTCCTTGAGTCCTAACTCCCTCATCCAACATGAGAGCTGCAAAGAGAGAACCCAAGTTACCCTGGTTCCGCACAACACCCAGCATAGACACCAAGCCCTCATCCCGGTCTCCCACAAAACAAAAACATTCTCCCGCTGGTGTATAAATCGTCACCCTCCGTCGATCGGAATCAATAAAGGCACGATAGGTGGTCAGCCAATCCATCCCTATGATGACATCAAACGTGGTCATGTCTAGAATGATGAAGTCAAACTCTAAACAACGATCGGCGACCTCCAACACATAAGATCTACAAACAAGACTCAACGTCACACTCCCATTGATTGGGGTCTCCACACTCAAGGTACTACTCAACCAGTCCATTCCCAGCCCCAAGGAAAATGCAAAAGCAGATGATATAAATGAATGTGATGCTCCGGTGCCGATAAGAACACTGGCCCATGATCTAGAGACTAGAAGAGTCCTATGATCATGGAAGTGGTAGCAGCAGCATCGGGAACGACCGGTGTGTTAGGGTTGGTATACTGAAAACTATATTTTTAGTATTTAATTTAATTTTTAATAAAATTTTCTATTTTATGAAAATCTTTATGAGCAATGTATGTATATCATTTATTTGTTATGCATGGATGTCCAATATTCTATATAGTATTTAATCTGGTGTGTAGAGTACGGCTTACACATAGAAGACCAGATTTTATGTTCCTGCAGATTATAAGTTTTATGTTCGTAGTTTAGATGGAAATAGACATACCATTGGTACGACTGTAGCACAGAGTTTTAGTAGACTTGTCTTGGTTATGGGGAACAGATAATAGCGTCGTATATTATTCTGACTCTCTGTGCCATTACACTTTGTGTGTATTGAACGGAACATTTAAGGTAATTAATTTAGTACTGACTACTGACTATATAAATTAATTCACACTCTAAGGTTATTATGAATAGTGGTTATTCTTTTAATCTGAAAATAATTATTGATTTGCATATATTTAATAATCGTTGTTTTGATTCATTAGAGGGTGCGATCTTATATGGGTCTATATTCCTGGTGAGTTGGATAGCGATATTATTTATTTGGCAAATATTAATTATTGACGGAATTCACGTCCCGAAATATCGAAATTGATGATACCCCCTTAAGGATGCTTATAAGTTTTGACCAAGCCAAGCCCTGCAGGTGGATTTAATTATCCGGTGGTCAAATAAGTTAAGCGGAATGGCTTAAGGAATATGAAGATGCCGATTAAATTAAATTGTGAGTAATTAAATTTAATTAGCGGGTATCGAGAATCTTAACGTGGGGAGAAATGGTAAGTATTTAATAACAGGAGCTCAATGCAAGAAGGTCTTGAGATTATGGGTCAGAGTGCAATTATAGTCTTTAGTGGTGGGAACTGTAATTTAGTATTTTAGGAAAATTGCATAAACCGCTGTGACTTTTCATAATTGCAGAAATTGTCCATAGGTATCTGTATTTCACTGGAAGTCTTACTCATAATTACTCCCAAGATCCCTGCTGTAGCCCTATATATATGCCGGTAGGCTGAACCAATTTAGATTGATTTTCATATCATTATTGATATATTATTTTTGTCTTTCAAGACTTAAAAAAATATATCGGGGTTCTGCCGGTATAAGTTCTCGGAGGATCGTAACCCACACTACGTTTGAGGATCGCGCAAGAGAATACAGTAGAAGATCTGACTGGACCTTCAACTCGGAATCAAGTCGTAGTTAAAGATTAGATCTACAAGAAGTATTTTTCTAAATTAACTTTGGTTGCACGGGTTTTATTTTGATCGTTTTTCATCAAAAGTTTTATCTGGAGCCCAATTCATCGTTTTCCCGTCCAGTTAATTTTTTTACCAAAAATCGTTTTACAAAAATAATGATCTTGGCAATATTGCCTCCAACAAATTGGTATCAGAGCCGTTTTATTTTTTGTTTACGGTTTATCGGGGTCGGGTAAATTTAGAACTGTGCTAACATTGTTTTGCAGGCATTCTAATCCCGATTTTATGACCATCTATTTTTTTTCATGTTTGATTGAATGGATTGAATGGATGATAATTTAATTATTTTTTTAACAACGGGAGTTGACCGTGTTAGATTAATTAATTTTAGATCGAATGTGAGGGTATGGGACATAGGTTTCGATGTAAAATTTATTTATATTCTTTAAAGTTTTTTTCTAGATTAGAAAAAAAAAAGAACAGGTATGGCGGCAACCGGTGGTGGAAGGTGGCGGCTACCGGCAGTGGTTCTGGTGGTTTAAAGTTGTGGAGAATTTTTTTTCCTGGCCAAACAGAATTTTTTTTCTCCTGGCCAAACAGAATTTTTTTTCTGAATAAAAAAAACAAGAAGAAGAAGAAGAAGGTGGTTTCGGCAATTCCCAACAGAGGCTTTCGGTGCAATCACAAAAAGTCAAACCGCAGCAGCCACAAAGCCAATGCCTAACGGCGTTTTAAATCCCAAGGCAGCAAGCTGTTTTCGCCATGGGCTGTTTGTTTGGCAGCATCTCATTCGGCAATTAGGTGCAGCAGCTTTATTCCCATGCAAACCAGTGCCGGTTTTGTCCCAAACAAGCTGTTGCAATTTTCATAGCAATTGAAGCCGCAGCACCAAAAGTGTAATTCCATTCCCAAGGCTAATTTCTTCCTAAACCAAGGGCAGCGTCCAAATCCCAGGAGGTTTCCAATAAAACCGCAGCTTTTTTACAAATTCCAAACATTGACGCCAAGCACTGCTGAAGCAATTTCACAAACAGTGTGATTCCCAATTCCCATGTTGCGGCTGTATCTTTTCAATTCCCAAACAACGCCCAAGCCGGTTTTCTAGGAGCAACAAAAGCTGTTTGGGCAAAAGCAAAACGGTGGGGAATTGGTCCATGATTGGGATTGTTCCAGTTGGTCAATGATTGGGATACAAGAATTTCATCCAAGCGCCCCGAAGCTTAAGTGCAAATCCAAAGCAATTAGAATACATAAATCTGATACAGATTGAGCCACTAGAAGCTTATCTTAAGCAGGAGACTAAAACTCTTTAGAGTTTTAATACGATCATAAAATTAAAATTTTATATTTATCTTGCATTTAATTTTTTATTAACTGCGTGGATGAGATATGTATTAGTTTTATTTATCCTTTTAATTTAATTAATTTGAATATTTAGTTTTAATTAAAATATTTTGTAATGAAAAATAAAATACTTTTTTTAATTAATTAATTTTAATTAAATAGAAAAAATTTAGATATTTTATTTTTTACAAAATATAACGTTTAAGATGATTTTTTATAAAATCGGATATCTTTGAAAAACGTAAAAATTAATTCTGAATTTTGAATTAATTAAATAAAAAATATTTAATCAAAATAAATTATTATTTTTCAAAAAATATTGAACGAAAAATAAAATAAATAAATGCCTTTAATCACTAGCTTAGCTGAAAAGTTGGAAGAAAAATTGTGCATTTATTAGATTTTATTTGTTACGCATTTAAACACGAAAAGATGGTTTAATAAATCAGAATATTTGAAATCGTATACACGGAAAGATGTTTGATTCTTTCAGATCGTGTGACTTTCGAAAGATGGTTTGATACACCAGAATATTTGGAATCGTGTACACGAAAAGATATTTGACTCTTTCAGATCGTGCGGCTTTCGAATTAATAAATTTATTTTCATTAAACAAATTTTTATAACCCTAAAAAATAATTTAAAAATCTAAGTGAGAGAGAAAATTTATTTACAGATAAATCTCGCGGTCTCCATCACCAGTTTGTAGGCGATGGAATTAAACTATGCGTGTCGGCAGTAAGTCCTTCCTCCCCAACGGACAGATTAATTGCAGTATCGCCAGTACAAACCTCCTTTAAGGATAATTCTGCATAATTGTTAGTGTGGATCACTTCTCCAATTGAATAGTTTATTGCGAAGCGATTAATTTAGAATTAGGTGATGGTAAACACTTAGCTGTATATAATAGTATCCTCTCTAACTGAGTCACTACTATTATATACTGGACCGAAACTATGTCAGCTATTTAATTTTACTTGGCATTATCAATTGCCTAGATAGTAAAATTAAAAAGAATTAGCCTGTCTGGTCTTATAATGGATAGTAGACGTCCACCCAACGTGGCAAGCTATTCACAGGTTACCAAGTTGCTGGCGAATTAATTTTAAAATGGTAGAGGGAACCAAATTAAAATAAATTCAAAGTTTTTCTTATCATAATTAACGATTTTTTAATTATGTGATTCTCAGAATTAAAATGAATTTCAACCCACTCGCTTCAATAATCAAAGAAAAAAAACTTACGGTACCAAATTTTGTTGACTGGAAATATAACTTGGATATAGCTTTAATTACAAATGGTATTCCTTCAATACTAGAAAATGTGTCTGTTTTAGAAAAAAGTTCTTGTTCGGGGCCGGAAGGCATGAAGAAGAAAAAGGTTCAGAAATAGAGAAACACATTTTCCAGGGTAGTTAGTGGGCCACGAACTGGTGTGAAAAAAGCCAAAAGGCAGATGTTTTCACTGTAACCAGACCTGACACTAGAAAAAGCTATGTCCAGTATTTCTCAAAAAGCATAATAAACACGAAAATTTCTGTTCACTGGTTGTGGAAACATGTTTAGCGGTGTTATCTATCGGTACTTAATGTGTAGATACGGGAGCTACTAATCATGTCTGCAATTCATTGTAGGGGTTCCAGGAAATTCGAAAACTTAGTGCTGGAGAGATTTACCTTCATATGGGCAATAATACAAAGGTAACAACAGTTGCAGTAGGAGATGTCACTCTCAGTTTTGGTAGAGATCGGGTTTTAATATTACGAGATTGTCTTTATGTACTTGCCATTAGAAGGAACTTAGTTTCCATTTCTAGATTAGCTAAAGACAGATATTTTGTTTATTTTAATAACTCTGTGGTTATTAAGGATAATAAACGGGTTATCTGTTCTGGTACATTGGTGGATAATCTTTATATTATTACTCTAATCTCTCCAATACTGCAACTGACTAAAACGAATAATACATCTATATGACCATATAAAAAAAAGTTTCCTTATTTAATGAACCAAACGTTTCTTTGGCACTTACGCTAAGGTCATATTAATCTAAAAAGGATAAACAGACTGGTTGCAGATAGACCTTTGAGTTCATTGAAAGTGGAGGCACTTTTAGTATGTGAATCTTGCTTAGAGGGTAAGATGACTAAGAGGCCATTTTTGGCTAAAGGCTATAGAACTAAAGAATCGTTGAAGCTGGTTCATTCTGATGTGTGTGGTCCTATGAAAATCTGGGCTAGAGGTGGCTTTGAGTATTTCATCAGTTTCATTGATGACTACTCAAGGTATGAATACATTTACCTGATGCACCGTAAGTCTAAATGCTTTGAAAATTTAAAGAATTCAAAGCAGAGGGGGAGAAGCTTCTGGGTAAAAGTATCAAATCACTACGATTCGACCATGGTGGAGAATACCTTTTTGGAGAGTTTAAGGACTACTTATCATCAGAGGGGATTACATCCCAGTTGACTGCACCTCGCACTCCACAGCAGAATGGTATAGCAGAAAGAAGGAATAGGACTCTAGTGGAGATGGTAAGGTCAATGATGAGTTATTCAGGTTTACCAGATTCATTTTGGGGACTCGCTTTAGAGACAGCAGCTTACATTCTGAATATGGTACCTTCTACTCCCATAGAATTGTGGACCGAGAGTAAGCCTAGTCTGAAACACATTCGAATTTGGGGGTGTCCAACACATGTGCTGAAAGGGAACGCGGATAAGTTAGACCTAAGGACAGAAGTCTGTTTCTTTGTGGGATATCTCAAGAAAACGAAAGGTGGTCTATTTTATAATCCTAAGGATCAGAAGGTCATTGTTAGCACCAATGCCCGTTTCTTGGAAGAGGATTATATTATGGATCACAGGCCCAAAAGAAAAATTGTTCTGGAAGAATTGAGAGAAAATATTAGTAGAACGGAAGAGCAACCACAAGTCACTGATATTTCGTTACCTCGTCGTAGTGGGAAGATTATCGGGACAGGTGCAAATCAAGAACAGGGTGCTGATGCACAGGGTTCAGATTCTGCACAGCCTATTACTGCTAGTACACAGACACAGGTAGTGCCTCGTCGTAGTAGGAGGGTTGTTCATCAACCTAACCGGTATATGTTCTTGGGAGAGTCTTTTGACAGGATCCCAGCAGAAGTAGATACCGAGCCCTATAACTACAATGAAACACTACAAGACGAAGATACAGATCTTTAGCAAAGGGCTATGAATTTAGATATGGAATCTATGTATTCCAATCAGGTCTGAAAACTTGTAGAACCACCCGAAGGGATGAAACCCATTAGATACAAGTGGATCTATAAGAGGAAGAGAGGAATAAACGAAAAGGTTGAAACCTTCAAAGCTAGGTTCGTTGCTAAAGGATTCACTTAGAAAGAAGGGATTAATTATGAGAAAACCTTGTACCGGTAGTCATACTTAAGTCTATTCGGATTCTCTTATCCATTGCCGCCCATTTCGATTATGAAATCTGGCAAATTGATGTCAAGACACCTTTTCTTAACGGAAGTCTTGACGAGTGTATATATATGATGCAACAAGACGAATTCATTGCAAAAGGCTAGGAGCACATGCTGTGAAAGCTTAAGAGATCCATTTATGGACTTAAGCAGGCATTGAGGTCTTGGAACACTCGGTTTGATCAAGCTATAAAGTTTTATGGTTTTGATCAAAGTCCAGATGAGTCCTGTGTGTACAAGAAGGGTGACAGAAGCGTAGTGATCTTCCTAGTACTTTATGTAGACGATATCTTGCTCATCGAAAATGAAGTGGTGACATTATCTACGATTAAAGTATGATTATCTGGGCAGATCGATATGAAGGACTTGGGAGAAGCCAGTCACATCCTTGGGATCAAACTTGTGCGAGATCGAAAACAAAGGATGTTGGGCTTATCACAAGCAAAGTATATCGATGATATACTTGCTCGTTTTAGCATGTAAGGTTCTAAGAAAGGGTTTCTCTCTTTCAGTCATGGAATCACTCTATCCAAGGATCAGTGTCCTAAGACATCTGGTGAGATAGAGAGGATGAAGGCGGTTCCTTATGTTTCGGCAGTAGGAGGCTTCATGTATGCTATGCTTTGCACTAGACCCGGCATTTGCTTTGCCGTTGGCATGGTTAACAGATATCAGTCTAACCCAGGGCAGGAGCATTAGACTGCGGTAAAGAATATAATCAAGTACCTAAAAAGGACTAAGGATTATATATTGATTTACCAGGTAGACAGTTTAATACCTTTGGGGTACACATACTTAGATTTTCAGTCTGACAGGGATTCCCTAAGTCTACCTCAGGATATGTGTTTACCTTAGGAGGTGGAGCTATAAGTTGGAGGAGTATCAAACAGTCCTGCATTGTTGATTCCACCGTGGAGGCCGAGTATGTAGCAGCTTCTAAAGCAGCCAAGGAGGCCGTTTGGCTCAGGAACTTCCTGATGGATCTAGAGGTGGTACCTTCAGTTCAGTCTGCTATTACACTTTACTGTGACAATAGCGGAGCGGTTGCAAACTCGAAAGAGCCAAAGGTCCATAAGAAAGGCAAGCACATTGAGCGTAAGTATCACCTGATACGAGAAATTGTACAGAAATGTGATGTTGCTGTGACCAAGATTGCATTAGGAGATAACCTTGCAGATCCTTTTACAAAGAGCTTACCGGCTAAGACTTTTGATAGTCATGTAGAAGACATGGGAGTCAGATGTATGGCAGCATGATTTTGAGTATAAGTGAGAGATTGTTAGGGTTGGTATACTAAAAACTATATTTTTAGTATTTAATTTTATTTTTAATAAAATTAATTTTTCATTTTATGAGAATCTTTATGAGCAATGTATGTATATCATTTATTTGTTATGCTTGGATGCCCGATATTATGTATAGTATTTAATCTGGTGTGTAGAGTACGGCTTACACACAGAAGACCAGATTTTAGATTCCTACAGAATATAAATTTTATGTTCACAGTTTAGATGGAAATGAACATACCATTGGTATGACTGTGACACTGAGTTTTAGTAGACCTGTCTTGGTTACGGAAAACAGATAATAGTGTCGTCTATTGTTCCGACTCTCTGTGTCAGTACACTTTGTGTGTATTGAATGGGACATTTGGGGTAATTAATTTAGTACTGACTACTAACTATATAAATTAATTCACACCCCAAGGTTATTACGAATAGTCCTTATCCTCTTAATCCGGAAGTAATTATTAATTTGTATATATTTAATAGTCGTTGTTTTGATTCATTAGAGGGTGCGATCTTATATGGGTCCATATTCTCGGTGAGTTGGATAGCGATATTATTTATTTGGTAAATATTAATTATTGACGGAATTCACGTCCCGAAAGATCAAGATTGACAATACCCCATTAAGGATGCTTATAAGTTTTGACCGGGCCAAACCCTACAGGTGAATTTAATTATCCGGCGGTCAAATAAGTTAAGCAGAAGGGCTTAAGGAATATGAAGATGCCGATTAAATTAAATTGTCAATAATTAAATTTAATTGGCGGGTATCAGAAATCTTAAGTAGGGAGAAATGGTAAGCATTTAATAACAGGAGCTCAATGCAAGAAGGTCTTGAGATTATGGGTCATAGTGCAATTATAGTTCTTTAGTGGTGTGAATTGTAATTCAGTGTTTTAGGGAAATTGCATAAATCGCTGCAAATTTTCATAATTACAAAAATTGCCCGTAGGTATCTGTGTTCCACTGGAAGTCTTACTCATAATAACTCCTCAGGTCCCTGCTGTATCCCTATATATATATGCCGGTAGGCTGAACGAGTTTAGATTGATTTTTATATCAATATTGATATATTATTTTTGTCTTTTAAGAGTTAAAAATATATATCGGGGTTCTGCCGGTACAAGTTCTCGGAGGATCGTAGCCCACACTACGTTCCAGGATCGCGTAAGGGAATACAGTAGAAGATCTGACTAGAGCTTCAACTCGGAATCAAGTCATGGTTGAAGATTAGATCTACAAGAGGTATTCTTCTAAATTAACTTTGGTTGCACGGATTTTATTTTGATCGTTCTTCATCAAAAGTTTTATCTGGAGCCCATTTTGGCGTTTGTCCATCCAGTTAATTTTTTTATCAAAAATCGTTTCACAAAAATAATGATCTTTGCAGTATTGCCTCCAACACGGTGCTTTAGACGAACGGGGATCTACTAGAACATAAGCTCGGGCCAGTGCACTGTGGCCCTGAACTGTAGACTGTCTGCCTGATTGCATTGAAGCGCCCCCTTCTACAAATCTGGATGGCTGACGTCCCTGAGTACATGGAGTAACAGAAGCTCCAGCTGTGCTCTCTCGTCTGGGGCAATCCTTGCTGATGTGCCTTGATTGAGCCTGCGACTGTGCCTGAATAGGCATGGGACTACGGCACTGTGCTGCACGGTGTCTTGGCCGCTGACATCTAAAGCAAAAAGACTCCCTCCTCTGCTCCGACCTTCCCGTTGAAGCTACGGGATGCGAAGATGCAGAAGACTGTGGAGGATACGACCCCACTAGATGAGAACGCTGACCAGATGTCCGTTGATGCTTGTTCTCCCTGCGCCCCTATCCTTGTGTACGTTCCCTTCCTTGCTAACCCTTGTTGTCCTTGTCTAGGCGCATCTCATTCAGAGTGTCATACACTTTCATGGCCATCTGTACCAACTCTGTGAAGACCTGCATCAGGAATGCCACCACCCTATCTCTGATAGCGAGGCTCAAACCCCTCTCAAACTACTTCGTACGGAACTCGTTAGTAGGTACGATCTCCTGTGCAAACCGAGATAAGCTAGTGAACTCAGCCTCATACTCCAGCACTGACATCGCCCCCTGACTCAGAAATAAGAAATCCTCTCTGTAGCGATCACTAAGTGTGGCTGGAAGGTATTTCTCTAGAAATACCTTCATGAACGCCTCCCAAATGCCAGTAACAGTAGTCTTGGTGAACTTCCAGCACAAGTGCGCACTCTCACTCAGCTGGAAGGCAGCATAAGTAACCCTCAGATCGCCCTCCTCAATCTAAAGCGTATCCAAGTTCCTGGTGACTAGCTCTAGCCATTCAGTAGCTACAGTGGGGTTGGGATCCCCATAAAAGGTAGAAGGGTCCGGACGGCAGAACTCGCGCATTACGACCGTTGCCCTCGGTTCAGGTATACCCTCCCTACCCCTAGCGGCCTCAGCCAGTTGCCGGATGGAGCCAACCATTTCACGCAACAGATCTCCCTCGCCAATAGGTGCATGGGGTGCATTAGCGTCCCCAACATCTGGGACTGGAACGCCTCTTCGGCCAAAATCACGGCCTCAGCCTCGACCACGGCCTCATCCTCCCCGCGTGGACATAACTCTATACAAAAGCAACATAACAGGGTAAGCTTCCTACAACATGTTATTGCTAACGTAAAAGAGAGACAAGCATGCTAACACATAGCCACTTAATATCATGTCATCACGTACTGAGAAGAACCAACAAGAAAGACTCGTCACTCTAAACTCCCTACTCAGATTCGTAGCTAGAAATCACATCTGCAAAACACGTCTCTAACACGGCTCCCAAGTTTGTTAGTCTAGATGCCCAAAGGCAACACTAATCAATCCGAATGTCCAACCCCCATACGCACTTACACACCACGAGCTATCATGCTGATGTTAGGAAAACACTGTAAGACATGCAATCAAGCACACATACATCCTCACAAGGTGATGTACCCTCTTTCCCATGGCTCATAAGTATTCGAACCGAGAGCTCTAATACCAAGTTGTCACGCCCCAAACACCAGGGTCATGTGAAAGCCCACCAAAACACCCATTTAGGAAAAATAGGTTTTACAGTTGAAAATCAAAATACAGCAGGTAGATAAAAGATTTCCCAAGTTCAACTCTCATAAACGATAACCATGCATTCTCATGCATGAATAAGTATATCGTCAAAAGGCGTACAAAACCAGCCTTTACTAGCATCACATGTAAAAGTACATGTCTCAAAAAAGAAAAACCACAGCAAGTCTTCTTTTACCTCTACAACTAGGTCAACTCCACGTGTTCACCTAAAAAGGGTTTTACAGCAAAAATCCTACACAGTGAGCTAAAGCCCAACAAAAAATAGACTGTAAAGCTAAAATAACGGTCATGCAATCATATGGTGGGAGCTAACTCGACCACAAAAGCCAAATAGGTTTTTCTCTAAAAAACCACAAGTTTTCCATCCGAAAAACTTCACATTTTCCATCCTTGAAACCATGCAAATAATCTTGACAGATATCATGCCACAGTTAAAGGAAACCAGTAAAACACAGCATTCTCCACCCGAGAATACACAGCCGAGGAGACACGATAAAATGTAAACCTATGTACCGACTCTGCCACACCGACAAAGGTAACAACTATAGACTCTTATCCATCACTCTATAGTTGCGCAGGTTCTAATAAGTAATGACAAGTTCTATACAGAGTCACGACAACGACGCCATTAACGGAGGCAACCAACAAATACTTAATTTACGGGACCTAAGCCCGAAGGAACTAAGCACCCACATGACTCAATTTACGGGGACTAACCCGAAGGAACTGAGTACCTACGCTACGCATGTTTTTGGACTTGCACCGAGGAGCAATGGAAGCCCAACTCAATAAATCCACTGTCACGGTCCATATATGGATAAACATTTCAATACCAACTCACAAAACAAATATATAACACATGTATATATCAGGGATCCAATCCATGAACCATGGAGATCAAACAAAACATGTAAAAACATATTTTCATCAAAATAATTTTGAAGTTGAGACTCAACCCCACAAGCTAGCTCCAAACCTCCAACAAAACATGTTTTCTTCTCACCAATAACCCGATTTCGAACCTCTTTTGAAAACCATGGATGTTCACACATCTGAAAAGCGAGATCTCACAAATCCATCGCTTTAGGACCACCCGAAGGAAGCCAAAACCATTGGAAACAACACCCAAGTCCCATCACAGGACTCCAGTTGACTGGTCCAAGCCCCCAGTCGACTGAAAAAATCTCTAGAAAAAAAGAACCAAAATAGAAGGCACTTCAGTCGACTGACCTCCCAAGTCTAGTCGACTAAACTAGCCCAAAAACTGTTTTGGGATACGGGTTGTGTTTGTTTTTGCTTCTAAACCTCACATCAAACCTCTAAACTCCTAATTTTGATACCCACAAGGATATGTAAGCTCAAGCTTACCATAAAGCCCCAAAGAAACCCTCAAAACGGTTTTTAACCGAAAAACCCATCTCGAACATAAATCACATTTCATGCATTTTTAAACGGTAGAAACACATAGGATTACATGTAGTACCTCTAACAGTTATACAGTCTAGGATCCTACCTCGGTGAGTTGAAAACTCGACACCTTGATCCACGTGTAAAATCGAGCTTCGTCGGAACAGAATTCTATCTGGATGAAAGCGTAGACCACGATGCTGATACTAAGGATCAGCAGTTGGTTTGTCAAAAACCAAACGTCAGGCCCCCGAGAAGTTAGAGAGACGGCAGAGAGAAAATGGAGGAAACTTAGGAGTTAAGTTTTGAAAATATCTAACTCCAGATATTTATAGGCCTCCAAAATATTTTTTTTTTTTTGAAATTTTGAAATTCACACAGCAACTCCCTACAACTCCAGGAACCAACCCCGCATGCTCAGATAAACGTAAACATGCATCAAAACGAATAAATCGTACATCAAACAAAATATATGTGAAAACACATCAAACATATATAAATCTCAAAAAGAGGCGGGTATGGGTCTCACAACTCTCCCCTCTTAAGGAATTTTGCCCTCGAAATTCACTACAAGGTCATAAAAAAAGCTCCAGGTATCTCGCACGCATCCCCGACTCCAGCTCCCATGTAGCTTCTTCAACCCCGTGATGAAGCCATAGGATCTTGACATAAGCGATTGTTCTGCCTCGTAACACTTGCTCATTTGTCTCAAGAATCTTCACCGGACGCTCCTCATAAGTCGCATCCTCATCAACTCGCAGCTCGGCCAAATCTATCACATGTGAAGAATCAAGCTCAAACTTCCGAAGCATAGAAACGTGAAACATGTTGTGCACAAATGCTAATTGAGGTGGCACAGCCAAACGGTAAGAAAACTCTCCAATCCTGTCAAGGATCTCAAAGGGTCCAATGAAATGAGGTGATAGCTTCCCGCTACGATCGAACCTCATCAAACCTCTACGAGGTGAGACCTTCGGGAATACGTGATCCCCCACTGCAAACTCCAAAGATCATCTCCTCTGATCTATATAACTCTTCTGATGGCTCTGAGCTGTCTGAAGACGTTGGCGAATCACTGTGATCTTTTCCGTCGTCTTCGACACCTAGTCGGGTCCCAAAACGGTGGTCTCCCCCACATCTGTCCAACATACTGGTGACCTACATGGTCAACCATACAGAGCCTCATACGGTGCCATCCCAATACTGGACTGATAGCTGTTGTTGTATGCAAACTCTACTAACGGTAGATGATCCTCCGAAGAACCTCTGAAATCAAGTACACATGATCTCAACATGTCCTTAAGAATCTGTATAGTCCTCTCAGACTGGCCATCTATTTGGGGGTGAAAAGTTGTATTGAACATCAAGTTTGTCCTTAAAGCCTCTTGAAGACTCTGCTAAAAGCGCGATGTGAAGCGCGAGTTTTTGTCAGAAACAACAGATACTGGCACTCCATCCAAGCGGACAATGTCTCTGACATACAAATGACTTAGTCGATCCACCGAATCCTTCACGCGGATGGAGAGAAAGTGTGCAGACTTCGTCAACCTATCAACCACGACCCAAACGGCGTCGTGTCCCCTAGGTGAGCGAGGAAGTCCTAACACAAAGTCCATCGTGATGTTCTCCCACTTCCACTCAGATACCGGCAACAGCTGTAACAATCCTCCCAATTTTTGGTGCTCCGTCTTTACCTGCTGGCAGGTAAGGCACCGAGAAACAAACTGAAGCACATCCTTCTTCATTCCTGTCTAATAGAACTGGCGACACAAATCATGGTACATCTTCGTGCCTCCAGGATGCACTACAAGGCGAGAATGGCGACACTCATGTAGTAGATCAACTCGGTATAACTATGGCACAAATAACCTCCCAGCCAATCTCAGACTCTGGTCTGAACCCACAACCCATCCTGTTATATCCTCTCCACTAGCGACACGATCTCGTATCATCTGGGCCTCCTGGTCCGTCTGTTGGAGCTCTAGCACACGTGCTATCAACGTTGATCGTGAAACTATAGAGAATAAAGTGGCACCTGTCGCTGTCTCCCCAAGACACAGATCAAACTCCCCAACCTCTCCAAGCATGTCCAATTCCCGTATAGCCACATAAGCTAACGAACCATGAGATCTCCTGCTGAGAGTGTCAGCTACAACGTTGGCCTTTCTTGGATGGAACTCCAAATCAAAATCATAATCCTCCAATATCTTCATCCATCGTCGTTGGCACAAGTTTAAGTCCTTCTGCGAAAACAAGTATTTTAAGCTCTTGTGATCTGAGAAAACCTCAAAGTGCTCACCATAAAGATAGTGATGCCTTGTCTTCAAGGCAAAGACCACGACAGCCAACTCTAGATCGTGTGTCGGGTAGTTCTTCTCATTGATCTTCAGTTGTCGAGAACCATAAGCTACAACCTTCCTTTCTTGCATCAAAACATAGCCTAAACCGTTGTGTGAGGCATCACAGTACACTGTATACCCCAAGCCTTGCTCTGGGATAATCAACACTGGCGCGCTAGTCAACCTCATCTTCAGCTCCTGGAATACAGACTCACAGGACTCACTGCAAACAAACACAACGCCCTTCCGCGTCAGACGCGTCATCGGTGCAGCAAATCTCGCAAAGTCCTTCACGAACCATCGGTAGTAGCCTGCTAACCCAAAAAGGTACGGATCTCAAAGACATTCTTCGGTCTCTCTCAACCGGTCACAGCATCTGTCTTCGACGAATCCACAGCTACCCCGTCTATCAACACCACGTGTCCAAGAAACCTCACCTCAGACATCCAAAACTCACACTTCTCAAACTTCGCATACAAGCGATGCTCTCTCAAAGTCTGCAGAACAATACGCAGGCGATCCTTGTGCGCCTCTCTAGTGGGTGAGTAGATGAGAATATCATCCACAAACACCACCACAAAACTGTCTAGATAAGGATGGAAGATCCGATTCATCAAACCTATGAACGAAGCAGGGGCATTCGTCAGACCGAGCAGCATAACCAGAAACTCATAGTGACCATCGCGAGCTCGGAAGGCAGTCTTCGCTGTGTCCTCGTTCCTAATCCTCAACTGGTGGTATCCTGATCTCAAGTTAATCTTGAAAAAGTAGCTCGACCCCTTCAACTGATCAAACAAATCGTCAATTGTTGGCATAGGATACTTATTATTCACTGTTACCTAATTTAGCTTCCGGTAATCGATACACAAACACAAGAATCCATCCATGTTCTTGGCAAAAAGAGCAGGAGCTCCCCATGGTGAAGTACTTGGGCGTATGAAACCCCTACCCAGTAGCTCCTGAAGCTGTAACTTGAGCTCACTAAGCTCAGCGGGTGCAAACCGATAAGATGGCATGGATATGGGAGCAGCCCCTAAAATCAACTCAATAGATAACTTTACCTCACAGCTCGGTGGCAACTCATATATATCGTCAGGGAAGACATCTGGATAGTCGCAGACCACTGGAGGTAACTCTCCTTGAGTCCCAACTCCTTCATCCAACATGAGAGCTGCAAAGAGAGAACCCAGGTTGCCCTGGTTCCGCACAACACCCGGCATAGACACCAAGCCCTCATCCCGGTCAGCAACAAAACAAAAATAATCTCCCGCTGGTGTATAAATTGTCACCCTCCGTCGATCGTAATCAATAAAGGCACGATAGGTGGTCAGCCAATCCATCCCTAGGATGACATCAAACGTGGTCATGTCTAGAATGATGAAGTCAAACTCTAAACAATGATTGGCGACCTCCAACACATAGGATCTACAGACAAGACTTAACGTCACACTCCCACTGACTGGGGTCTCCAGACTCAAGGTACTACCCAACCAGTCCACTCCCAGCCCCAAGGCAGATGCAAAAGCAGATGATATAAACGAATGTGATGCTTCGATGCCGATAAGAACACTGGCCCATGATCTAAAGACTAGAAGAGTACCTATGATCATGGAAGTGGTAGCAGCAGCATTGGGAACGATCAGTGCTCTGGACGAACGGGGATCTGCTAGAACATAAGCTCTGGCTGATGCACTGTGGCCTTGAACTATAGACTGCTTATTTGATTGCACTGAAGCGCCCCCTTCTACAAATCTGGATGGCTGACGTCCCTAAGCAAATGGAGTAATAGAAGCTCCAACTGTGCTCCCTTATCCGGGGCAATCCCTATGGATGTGCCTTAACTTGCCACACTCAAAACAAACCGCTGGCCCTCTTCCCTGAGCCTGCGACTGCGACTGTGCCTGAACAGGCATGGAACTACGACACTCTGATGCATGGTGTCCTAGCCGATGACATCTAAAGCAAACAGACTCCTTCCTCTGCTCTGACCTTCCCATTGAAGCTACGGGAGGCGAACATGCAGAAGACAGTGGAGGATGCAACCCCACTGGATGAGAATGCAGACCAGATGTCAGTTGATGCTTGTTCTCCCTACGCCCCTATCCTTATGTAGGTTCGCCTCCTTGCTGACCCCTGTTGTCCCTGTCTCGGCGCGTCTCGTTCTGAGTGTCTTCCACTTTCATGGCCATCTGTACCAACTCTGTGAAGACCTGTATCTGGAATGCCGCCTCCCTATCTCTGATAGCGGGCCTCAAACCCCTCTCGAACCGCTTCGCACGAAACTCGTCAGTAAGTATGATCTTCTGTGCAACCCGAGATAGGCTAGTGAACTCAGCCTCATACTCCACCACTGGCATCGTCCCCTGAGTCAGAAACAGGAAATCCTCTCAGTAGCGATCCCTTAGTGTCGCTGGAAAGTATTTCTCTAGAAATACCTTCGTGAATGCCTCCCAAGTGCCAGTAATAATAGCCCTGGTGAACTTCCACCACATGTGCGCACTCTCCCTTAGCTAGAAGGCAGAAAAAGTACCCCTCAGATCGTCCTCCTCAATCTGAAGCTTATCCAGGATCCTGGTGACCAGCTCTAGCCATTTAGTGGCTACAGTGGGGTTGGGATCCCCAAAAAAGGTAGGAGGGTCCAGACGGCGGAACTCACGCATTGCGACCGTCGCCCTCGATTCAAGTATACTCTCCCAGCCCCTATCGGCCTCAGCCAGTTGCCGGATGGAGCCAACCATCTCACGCAACAGATCTCCCTCCCCAACAGGTCCATGGGGTGCATTAGCTTCCCCAACATCTAGGACTGGAAAGTCCCTTCAGCCAGAACCACGGCCTTGGCCTCGACCACGGCCTCGTCCTCCCCGCATGGACATAACTCTATACGAAAGCAACATAACAGGGTAAGTTTCCTACAACATGTCATTGCTAACATAAAAGACATATAAGCATACTAACACATAGCCACTTAATATCATGTCATCACATACCGAGGAGAACCAACAAGAAAGACTCGTCACTCTGAACCACCTACTCAGATTCCTAACTAGAAATCACGTCCGCGAAATGCATCTCTAACATAGCTCCCAAGTTTGTTAATCCAGATGCCCAAAGGTAAGGCTAATCAATCATAAGGTCCAACCCCCAATCCCACATACACACCACGGGCTATCATGATGATGTTAGGAAAATAATGTAACACATGCAATCAAGTACACATACATCCTAACAAGGTGATGTACCCTCTTTCTCATGGCTCATAGGTATTCGAACCCAGAGCTCTGATACCAAGTTGTCACGCCCCAAACATCAGGGTCACGCAAAAGCCCACCAAAACATCCATTTAGAAAAAATAGGATTTATAGTTGGAAATCAAAATACAGCAGGTGGATAAAAGATTTCCTAAGTTCAACTCTCATAAACGATAAACATGCATTCTCATATATGAATAAGTATATCACCCAAAGGCGTACAAAACCATCCTTCACTAGCATCACATTTAAAAGTACATGTCTCAAAAAGAGAAAACTACAGCAAATCTTCCATCATCTCTGTAACTAGGTCAACTCCACGTGCTCACCTGAAAAGGATTTTACAGCAAAAATCCCACACTGTGAGCCAAAGCCGAATAGAAAATAAACTATAAAGGTAAAATATAAGTCATGCAATCATATGGTGGGAGCTAACTCGACCACAAAAGCCAAACAGGTTTTTCTCTAAAAAACCAAACATTTTTCATCCTGAAAACTTCACATTTTCCATCCTTAAAACCATGCATATAATCCTGACAGATATCATGCCACGGTTATGGAAAAGCAGTAAAACACAGCATTCTCCACCCGGGAATACACAGCCGAGGAGACACGATAAAATGTAATCCTATGTACCGACTCTGCCATACTGACAAAGGTAACAACTATAGACTCTTGTCCATTACTCTACTGCCGCGCAAGGTCCAATAAGTAATGACAAGTCTATACGGAGTCAAGACAACGATGCCACTAATGGAAGCAACCGACAAATACTTAATTTACGTGACCTGAGCCCGAGGGAACTAAGCACCCACATGACTCAATTTACAGGAACTAACTCGAAGGAATTGGGTACCTACGCTCCGCATGTTTTCAGACTTGCACCGAGGAGCAATAGAAGCCCAACTCAACCAACCCACTGTCACGGTACATCTATGGATAAACATTTCAAAACTAACTCGCAAAACAAATAAATAAAACGTGTATATATCAGGGATCCAATCCATGAACCATGGAGATCAAACAAAACATGTAAAAACATATTTTCATCAAAATGTTTTAGAAGTTGAGACTCAACTCCACATGCTAGCTCCAAACCTCCAACAAAACCCATTTTCTTCTCACCAATAACCCGTTTCCAAACCTCTTTTGAAAACCATGGATGTTCACACATCCGAAAAGCAATATCTCACAAATTCATCACTTTAGAACCACCCGAAGGAAGCTAAAACCATTGGAAACAACACCCAAAAACCATCACAGGACTCTAGTCGACTGGCCTAAGCCCCCAGTCGACTGAAAAACTCTCTGGAAAAAAAGAACCAAAATAGAAGGAACTTCAGTCGAATGACCTCCCAAGTCTAGTCGACTGAACCCACCAATTGATGATCCAGTCGACTAAACTTTTGGGTCTAGTCGACTGAACCAGCGCAGAAACTATTTTGGGATACTGGTTGTGTTTGTTTTTGCTTCTAAATCTCACATCAAATCTCAAAACTCCTGATTTTGATACCCACAAGGATATGTAAGCTCAAGCTTACCATAAAGCCGCAAAGAAACCTTCAAAACATAATTTCATCCACCTGAAACGCCAAAAAAAACTAACCCAAAAACCCATCTCGAACATAAATCACCTTTCATGTGTTTTTAAACGATAGAAACACGTAGGATTACATGTAGTACCCTCTAACAGTTATACAGTCTAGGATCCTACCTCGGTGAGTTGAAAACTCGACGCCTCGATCCACATGCAAAATCGAGCTTTGTCAGAATAGAATTCCACCCGGATAAAAGCATAGCCCACAATGCCGATACAAGGATCAGCAGTTTGTTTGTCAAAAACTAAACCCTGGTCCCCCGAGAAGTTAGAGAGAAAATGGAAAAAACTTAGGAGTTAAATTTTGAAAATATCTTTTGAAAATATCTAACTGTAGATATTTATAGGCCTCTAAAATATCTTTTTTTTTTAAATTTTTGAAATTCGCACAACAACTCCCTACAATCCCGGGAACCAACCTCGCATGCTCAGATAAACCTAAACATGCATCAAAATGAATAAATCATACATCGAATAAAATATATGCAAAAATACATCAAACATATATAAGTCTAAAAAAGAGACGGGTCCGGGTCTGACAATATTCGTTAGCATCTAAAGCACAATATAATGCATTCATAGCACTATAGTTTATTTGCAGTTGCTTCATATTATTTTCATTCATTTCTTCTTCTAGTTTAGGAACTTATTTACCTTCTATAGTTTTAGTGGGAGTGAAGTTACCTTGCACGATTACTCTCCAAGCCCTCCAATCCATGGGTTGAATGAATATTCTCATTCTTTGCTTCCAAAAGGTGTAGTTGACACCACAGAAGATTGGAGGCCGTGTGGAGGACTGACCTTCTCCAAAAGGGGATACACCAACACCTACCATAGATCTTTATCACAAAAACTTGTTAAGAATAATGTGATTAGCTCTGATACCAATTGATAGTAAGTGTGTAATCCCAAGAGGGGGGTGAATTGGATTATTTAAAAATTTGTTGTTCAAGTATTAGAAATTTTTAAATATGACTTTCAATTCTCTTATAAACAAGATATTTTTAATTCACAAGTATAGTTTAATTATAGCTTCTTGTTTGAAGAAAAATATATTTTAATAAAAAACATTTGTTAGAAGATTTAAATACAAGTGTAGATTTTAATTTCACAATATTTAAAAACTTCCTGTTAACTAGATTCAACACTTTTCTGATTTTAATAATTTAAAATACAAGTACAGCTTTCAAGTTTAATTTGCAAGTTTACTTTTCAAATATGGCTTCTTGATTAAAATACAAGAATATTTTAATTGACAATATTTCTTGCAAAAAAAAATTCTCTAGCTTTAAAAATTGAAGGATGCAAGTAATGATTTAAAAATGAATGATTTAAGTTGTGAGACCCTGATCCATTTTTTTTTGGGCATTTTCAAACACGCATTACGTGTTTTCGTTTGAGTATGTTATTGCTTTTGATGCATGATCGGGCTTAGATATGCATGCGGGGTAGGTTCTTGGGGTCGTGGGGCGTTGCGGTGCGAATTTTAAAAAAAGATATTTTGGAGGCTTATAAATATCTGGAGTTAGATATTTTCAAAAGATATTTTCCAAAATTTCACCAACAAGCTTCCTGTTTTCTCTCTGCCTTCTCTCTAACTTCTCGGGGGCCTGGGGCTCGATTTTCGACGATCTAACAGCGGATTCTTGCTGTTGGCACGGTGGGCTACGCGTTCATCCAGACATAATTTTATTCTGGTGAAGTTTGGTTTTACACGTGGATCGAGACATCGAGTTTTTAAGTCACCGAGGTAGGATCCTAGACTCGCATGTCTTATAAGGGTTCTACATGTAATCGTGTGTGTTTTTATCGGTTAAAACTGCATGTATGTTTATTTTGAGAGTATACTCTTGGGCTTGGTGTTTTGTTTGGTTATTGTGGGTGTTTCACGTGACCCAGAGTTTGGGGCGTGACATAAGTGCAAATATATATAATGTAATGACAAGAAACAGTATAATAAAGTAAATAAAAGAAATGAGCAAGCTAGAAGAATGACACCACGATTTTTACAAGGTTCGGCGCAACGGCCTACGTCCTTGCCTCAAGCCAATCGCTACGAGGATTTCTTATTACCTCTCCTTCAATAGGCGGAGCAACCTCTCTCCTTAGTCTAGGCAGAGTAGCCTCAAGCCAATCGCTACGAGAATGTACCCTTCTCAAGCAATCTAATCCTTATAGGCGAATTAGCCTCTTTTGAGAAATGCCTTTCCCAAATACAATGAAATGAAAAGAAAGTGTACAAGAGAATGCTCGTATGATGAGAAAATGAGTACAAACAATGAAAGCTCTAACTCACTTCTCAATGGAATATAACAATGAAGCTCAATAAGAAATCTAATGATCTTTTCTCTAAAAAATATGAATAAAAAAACACAAGGAATTTAAGCACAAAGAGAGTGTATAAGAGAGAATGTTTGAGATGCTTCTTATGAATAAAACAAGAGCTCAAATGGCTCTATTTATAGGTCTCAAAAGTAGACTAGCTGTTTGGCTAAATAGGGTAATGTCAAACTAGTTGTTTTTAGCAAAAATTTGAATTTTAGCTTGTTCAATCGACTAGATAAACTAGTTCGGGCGATTGGACCAGCCTTTTGTCGACTGGACCTCAAGGGTCAGTCGACTGACCTGTTTAGATCTAAAAATTCATTTTTGGCCAGTTCAATCAGTCGACTGGGGGCAAACCATTAGTCGACTGGACATTCAAAATTCCATATTTTTGTCTTGCCAAAATATTTTGATCACTTTTTGTTTTGAAAAAACATTTTTAAGACTTTTAGGAATCCTATGAGCATCAAAAGAAATATCCATGAGTTTAGTGAATGTACATAGATCCTAAAAATAAAATTTAAAAATTGTTCTTCGATCCTTCAATATCTCAACTCTTGCATATGTTACAAAAACTTATCGTCAAAGAATATAATTTGAAATTTTTGTTCATGGCTTTCACTTTGTATATTGAATTGTGCTAAGCATATATTTTCTGTAAACAATCTCAATATGCACAATTAGATATTTAAGTTTGTTATAATCAAAATCGGTCATTGAAGCCTTGTTAGGCCAACAGCAATCGCCGAAACAAGCTCCAAATAAAAGCTTTTTGATATCGAACGATCAAAAATAAAACAAATGCCACCACACAATCAGGGTCTGTAAAGCATGGATCTGATCCTGATACTGAGTTTGGATCCTAGCCTGATTAGTCACTTTGGTGCTGACTCCCTCAGCAGTTCGCTACAATTCTAGAACCGCCCTCATCATATTTGTCATGGTCAATTCTGAATCTTCCATCGGTAATCTCAACTGATCAACACGTTTGACTCTTCCACTCGGAGATCAGGCCTAAGTGTGCATAGGTTCTTCTCTCCTTGGCGCTCTTATCCCAGGTCTCTGAACTGAAAGGGCTCACATAAATCGGAAGACTCGTTAGTCGGGCCTAAACTCAAAATAACTATGAGACCCTGACCAATTTTATTTTTTGAATAATTTCAGGATTGACGGAGTTAGAGTTAATCTTTGACCTCGGGCATTGGGGTTTGTGCTTCTTCACAGTAGAACAACAGGTGCGTATGAGTTTTATGCTTGTTCGGGTTTCGTTGAGGCTTATTTGGTATGGTTTAAGGCTAGAAAACCAGTTTTACACAGAAAAACACACTGTCTTGAGGTTCGGTTTACTGGAGGGGTTGGCCTAGTCGAATGGACCAAGATTTTCTAGTTCGATCGACTAAACTAGGGTGTTCAATCGACTGGACCGTGGAGCTGGGCAATTTTCATGTTTCCAGTAGGCTGTTCAGTCGACTAGAGTGGGGGTCCAGTCGACTGAACTGAGGATTTTGGCAAATTTTGGAGTTTTTCTATAAATATCAGGGGCTGAGATATTTTAAATGAGCTTTTTTCTAAGCTAAGTTTTTGTTTTCTCTGCCTTCTCTCTAGATTTTTTAGGGCCCGGGGCTCGATTTTAAGCAATCCGACAGTGGATCCTTAATGTTGGTGCCGGGGGCTTCGTATATATCTGGACAGATTTTTGTTTTGTCGAGGTTCAGTTTTTTAGGCTTCTGAGTTTTGACTCGCTGAGGTAGGATTCTAGATACTACTACTGTATAAGGGTGTTATATGTGATTATACGTGTTTTCACCGGGTAAAAAATACATCAAATGTGATTTTCATGTGTAACCGTGATTTTTGGGTAAAAGTGAGTTTTTACGCCTTTCTCGGTTGTATACGTGATTCGGGTACGTGGTATCCGTAGTTTTCCAAAGGAGGTTTGAAAGTGAGGTGTTTGTGAAAATGGTGAAAAATGTACTTTTTGGAGGTTTGGAGCTAACCCGTGGGGTTGAGTCTCAACTCTTAAACATTTTGCTGGAAATGGTTTTTGTTCCCCATGGTTGATGGATTGGATCATTTTATACATGCGTTGTATAAATACTTTGTGGGTTTTTGAATGTTATCCATAGATGTACCGTAACATAGTGTGTGTGTGGTTGTATGTGAGCCTGTAGTGCTCCTTGATGAAAGTCCAAAAATGTACGCAGCATAGGTGCTCTGTATCTTTGGGTTAATCCCCGTAAATTGAGTCGGTTGCCTCCGTTAATGGCGTTGTTGTTGTAACTCCGTATAGAACTTGTCATTATCAAGCCAGTCTGTGTGACTTGGGTCTAGGATAATGGGCAAGAGTCTATAGTTGTTACCTTTGTCAGTGTGACAGAGTCGGTACATAGGATTTCATTTACATCTTTCTCCTCAGCTGTGTGACCTGAGTGGAGATTACTATTTTATTACTACTTTCTCTTAACTGTAGCATGATATCTGTTAGGATGGTATGCATAGTTTGAAGGATGAAAACTTATGATTTTGAAAGAAAAATATTTTTAGATCCGGTGGTTGAGTCTGTATGCTTAAAATTGCATAGCCTGCTTTACAGTTTTATTATCTATTTCTATTGGGCTTTGGCTCACGGTGTCGGATTTTGCTGTAAAACATTTTCAGGTGAGCATGTGGAGTTGACCTAGTTGCAGAGGTGATGGAAGATTTGCTATAGTTTTCCCTTTTATTTGTACATGTACTTTTACATGTCACGCCTGTGATGGCTAGTTTTGTACGCCTCTGGGCGATATGCTTATTTATGTATGAGATGCATGTTTTCAGTTTATGAGAGTTGAACTGTGGAAATTTTTATTCAAATGATGTATATTTTTCAGTTGAGGGCTTTCCAACTGCAAATCTTATTTTCTCAAACTGTCTTTTGGGTGGGCTTTCGCGTGACCCTGATGTTGGGGCATGACAATAACTCGCCCTCAACGACGGATCAGGAGGACAAAAACTAATCTTAATTGGGGTGCTAACTATACAAACAAAAACATCCATAAAAAAATCACATAGCCCTGAAAAGATTTTGTTGGCCTAACAAAGATTCAATAATCGATTTTGATGATAACAAACCTATATATCTAATTGTACACTTTGAGATCGTTTAACAGAAAACATATGCTTAGCATAATCCAAGATACACCATGGAAGCCATGACGCATAAATTCAAAACAAGTTCCTTGGCGACAAGTTTTTGTGAAACAAATACAAAGAATCGAGATAGTGAAGACTTGAAGAACATATTGTAAAATTTTATTTGTTAGGATTCTTGTACAATCACTTTATCTCTTAAATATTTTTTTGAAGCTCATAGGAATCCTAAATATCTTTAAAAATTAATTTTTTCAAAGCATAAAAAGATCAAACCTTTTTGGAAAATCATAAATCTGAATTTTTAATGATCTAGTCGACTGACTGGGCTACCAAAAATAATTTTTCAAATCTACATTAGTTCAGTTGACTAAACTTCTTCTTCAGTCGATTGAACAGCTTAAAATTCAAATTTTTCTGAAAATGGCTAGTTTGACACTTCTATATTTAGCCATGGCTCGTTGGATTTTGGAGCCTATAAATAGAGGCCTTGTGCTTTTGTTTCAATCATCCAAAGCCTCTCAAACGTCTCTCATTCTATTACTCTCTTGTGCTTCAAAATCTTGAGTCTTTAATACATATTTTTTAGCGAAAAGTTCTTTAGAATTCTCTTTGACCTTCATAATCATATTCTATTGAGAAGTAAGTTAGAGCGTTCATTGTTTGTACTTATTTGTTCATCTATTGAGCATTCTTTTGTACACTTTCATATCACTATTGTTGATTTGTATTTGGGAAAGGCGTTTCTCAAAAGAGGTTAACCCGGCTACAAGAATTGGGTTGACTTGAGAAGAGTATATTCTCAAGAGAGGCTACTCCGCCTAGACTAAGGAGAGACGCTCCTCTGCCTATTGAAGGAGAGGTAGTAAAAATTCTCATAGCGGTTGGCTTGAGGAAAAGACGTGGGTCATTGCGCCGAACCTTGTAAAAATTGTGGTGTTCCTCTTCTTGCTTACTCATTCCTTTGTATACTTTATTGTTGATTCTCTTTACATCACACACGTTTACACTTAAGTTATTTCATCATTTAATTGCTTCGCGAATAATTTTATTACACTTTAATTCTCTATCAAGAAATTAATCCACTTGCAAATTAAAATTGAAAGATATAAAATAAGCATAGTGTTCTTATTGTTTGAATATTTTATTTCTCACATCTTTTAAATCTTAAGCCAGAAAGTGTTTAAATTCTTTCTTTGTAAGAAATATCATCAAGTTAAAATATTCTTGTATCTTAATATTTGAAGTGTTAAACTTGAAAGTTATACTTTTATTGTTAAAACAAGTCAAGTATTGAATCTTGCTAACAAAAATATTGTGAATTAAATTTAAAGAAAATTTTATTATCTTTAAACTAAAAGACTTTAAAAGTTAACATCTTCATTTGTGCTTAACTCTTTTTTTTGACTTATTATTTATTTCAAATATACTTGTGTTTTAATTAGTAAGAAGTTTTAAATTTTGTCTACACTTGTACTTAATTAATTCATCACAAGGTTTTGCTTATAAGTTTAATACAAATTGACTTGTGATTTAAATAAGTAATATTTTTGTGAACTAAAGATCATACTCTTGTGTTTGATTATTTAGTCTAAATTTTTAAAATACCCAATGCACCCCCCTCTTGGAATTACACACGTAATATCAATTGGTATCAGCGCTTATCACATTATTCTTAACAAATTTTTGTGAAAAAGATCTATGGCAGGCATTGGTGTATCTCCTTTTGGAGAAAGTTAGTCCTCCACATGGCCTCCAATCTTTAATGGTGTTAACTACACATTTTGGAAGCAAAGAATGATAATATTCATTCAAACCATGAATTGTAGAGCATGGAGAGTAATCATGCAACGTAACTTTACTCCCACTAAGACTATAGAAGGTAAAAAGGTTCCTAAATTAGAAAAAAAAAGAATGAAAATGATATGAAACAATTACAAATAAACTCTAGTGCCATAAATACATTTTATTGTGTTTTAGATGCAAATGAATATAATAGAATAATGACATGTAAAAGTGAAAAAGAAATATGAGAAAAATTAGAAGTCACTTATGAAGGCACTCAAGATGTTAAAGATTCTAGGATAGATAGATTAATTAGTGAATATGAGAGCTTTAAGATGCATAAAGATGAAACAATATCTAGCATGTACACTCACTTTACTCATATTATAAATTCTCTTAATGCACTTGAAAAAACTTACCAGTCTTATGAGTTGTTAAGAAAAGTACTCAAAGGCTTGCCACCCATTTGGTAAGCTAAGGCTATAGCCATCTCCGCAGCAAAAAATCTAAGGGTTATGACCTTGGATGAGCTAATTGGCTCACTGTTGACATACAAACTCAAGATAAATGAAAGAGTCAATGAGAAAAATAAGGTCAAGAAATCCATTGCCCTCAAAGCCTCAAAAGAAAGCTCAAGTGATGAAGAAAATGAGGAAATCAATGACGATGGCATGGCTCTTATCACAAGAAGATTCAGCAAATTCCTGAAGCGAGACAAAAGGTTTTCAAGAAGATTTTGAGGTACAAAATTTGACAAAGAAAACGCAAGCAAACGAGACCTCAAGAAAGAATCACTCACGCTCACGTGCTACAACTGCAACATGACCGGGCACATCAGGCCGGAATGTCTTTTACTCAAAAAGGACTCTAAGAAGAAAAAAAAGAAATGAAAATAACCACGTGGGATGACATAGACTCAAACGAGTCAAGCTCTAGCTCAAGTGATGAAGAAATGGCAAACTTTTGCTTAATAGCAAGCATAGACGAAGAGGTAAACTCGCCCTCTAACTCTTGCAATTCTTCTTGCTCCTGTTATTCTATTCCATCATACGATGATATTAAAAATAAAATATTTAATTTACATAAAACTCTCTTGAAATTGGAAAAGAAGAATTTTAAATTGAAAAATAAAAATAAAAGCTTTTCTAAAGAAATTAAAGACTTAAAACTTTCCAATAAAAATGCAAAAATTAAAAAAGAAAACATTTCTAGGGAGCATGATTTAAAAGTTGAAACATTGGAAAAAGAAAAACTCATTTTAAGAGTCAAGTTTGATAGATTCACAAAAATTTCTGAAAATGAGATTTCAAATTTAATAAAAGAAAATGATAGGTTAAGAAAAGATCTTATAAACTTGAAAGGTAAAAATATTAAAAATAATGTTTTCTATGAATTAAAAAGAAAAGTAGAAGGTTACTAAAAAATTATCTATAAATTTACAAATGAAAAGAAAATTTTAAAAAACTTTTGAGAGAACAAAGAAGATCATTGAATAAAGAATGAATAGGTTAAAATGGAGAAGTTAAACTTAAATCCAAAAATTATTTTGTGAAAGAATTAAAAAGTTTTTCAAACACATTTTCTAAAAATGTTTATGAGAATGTAACTTGCTTTCAATGTAAAATAAAAGGACATATTAAATTTGATTGCCTACTAAAAAGAAATAATAGGTCACAAAAATGTTTTGAAAAATAAAAGAAACTAATCCTATAGGATCCAAAAAGATTTGGGTATCAAAGAAAATCACTTAAATTGTTTTGTAGGTATGCTTGAGATCCTCATCATCAAAAGAAATATAGTATTTGGATAGTGGATGCTCAAGACATATGACGGACGATAAGACAAAATTCTTAACCTTAACACCTAAAGATGGAGGTCATGTAACATTTGGAGACAACGCAAAAGGTAAAATTATTGGTATAGGTAAGGTCGGTAAGGACTCTTCCATATCTATTGATAACGTACTACTTGTCGATGGTCTCAAACATAATCTCCTTAGTATTAGTCAATTATGTAATAAAGGTTATAGTATAAAATTTTTGCATGATACATGTGTTGTTGAAAACGAAGAAAATAATAAAATTTTATTTGTTGCTAAGAGATTTGAAAATGTTTACACTACTGATTTTGAAAATCTATATTCTCAAAATGTTACATGTTTTTCTGTTGTAAATGAAACTAGTTGGTTATGGCATAGGAGGCTAGGTCATGCTAGCATAAATCTCCTATCCAAACTTGTTAAGAAAGATTTGGTCAAAGGCTTGCCTAAAACTAAATTCATCAAAGACAAAGTTTGTGATGCTTGCCAATTTGCTAAGCAAGCCAAAATTAGTTTAAAAAAGAAACAAGAAATTTTCACAAATAGGTCTTTACAATTACTTCATCTTGATTTGTTTGGTCCTATGAATCCCCATAGTCTTGGAGGAAAAGTATATTATTTCGTTATTGTTGATAATTTTTCACGATATACATGAGTTTTATTTCTTACAACAAAAGATGAAGTATGCTATGTGTTGGCTAAACTTTGTAAGAAAATTCAAAATGAAAAGAGCTATTCTATTCTACACATTCGTAGTGATAGAGGAGGAGAATTTAAAAACAAAGACGTTGAAAATTTTTGTAACCAAAATAGTATTTCTCACAATTTTTTGCACCTCGAACTCCTCAACAAAATGGGATTGTTGAGCGAAAAAATCGATCTTTAAGAGAAATGGCACGTATTATGTTAAATGAACACAAAATTCCTAAATATTTTTGGGCCGAGGCAGTTAATACTGCTTGCTTTGTAATGAACCGAGTTTTCATAAGATATCATTTAAATAAAACTCCTTATGAGCTATGGAATGGTAGAAAGCCCAATATTTCTTACTTTTATATTTTTGGATGTAAATGTTTCATTTTAAATAACAAAGATGAATTGGAAAAATTTGAATCTAAATTTGATAAATGAATATTTCTTGGGTATACTACTAATAGTAAAACTTATAGAGTATATAACAAAAGAACTATGACATTTGATGAGTCTATTCATATTGCCTTTGATGAAGCTAACCACTTTTCTTCTATGTCTCTAGCTAATGCTGATTTGGACATAAATAAAGGAACGGAAGAAATAAAAATCAAGGAAGACAAAGGTAAAAGCATCAAGATTGATGATGAACACACGGACCTACCAAAAGAATGAAAAACAGTGAAGGATCATCCTATGGATCAAATCATAGGTGAACCTTCACGAGGTGTAAGTACTCGATCTTTATTTAAAAATATTTGTGATCATCTTGCATTCTTTTCACAAGAAGAACCTAAAAATATAAATGAAGCATTAAAAGATGAATCTTGGATAATAGCTATGCAAGACGAATTAAATCAATTTAAAAAAAAATGAAGTTTGAAACTTAGTTCCTAGGTCTAAATAAAATACCATAATTGGAACTAAATCGATTTTTACAAATAAAAAGGATGAAAATAGTATTGTTGTCCGAAACAAGGCTAGGTTAGTTGCACAAGGCTATAATCAAGAAGAAGAAATTGATTTTCAAGAAACATATGCACCTGTAGCTAGGATGGAAGCCATTCGCATAATATTAGCATATGCATCATATAGGAATTTTAAACTCTTTCAAATGGATGTAAAAAGTGCTTTCTTAAATGGTTTTATAAATGAGGAAGTGTATGTTGAACAACCACCTGATTTTGAAGATTTTGATTATCCAAACCATGTATTTAAATTAACAAAAGTATTATATGGTTTAAAACAAGCTCCTCGAGCTTAGTATAAAAGACTAAGTAACTTCTTGTTAGAAATTGGCTTTACAAGAGGAAAAATAGACACAACCTTATCCATTAAAACAAACAAAGAAGATATGATTATTGTACAAATATGCGTAGATGATATCATATTTGTATTACTAAAGAGATTTTGTGTAAGGAATTTTTCATTTGTATGCAAAAGGAGTTTGAGATGAGCATGATGGGAGAGCTCACATTCTTTCTTGAACTCCAAATCAAGCAAGCAAAGAATAGAACTTTTATTAACCAATCAAAGTACGTACATGAGCTGCTCAAGCGCTTCCAAATGGAAAATAGAAAAGTTTTGGGTACTCCAATGAGTCCCTCAACTAAACTTGACAAAGACGAGTATGGGAAATCGGTAGACACTAAGCTCTACCGATGTATGATAGGTAGTTTACTTTATTTAACTGCAAGTAGGCCTGACATAATGTTTAGTGTCTATATGTGTGCAAGTTATCAAGTTTGTCCTAAAGAATCACACCTAATCGCTGTAAAAAGAATATTAAGATATTTGGTTGGCACAATAGATATAGGCTTGTGGTATCCTAAGTTCACATCTTTTGAAACAATAATTTATTCTGATGCAGACTGTCACGCCCCAAACATTGGGTCACGTGATCACCCACAACTACCATACATACAACCCAACCGAGAATACACTCTTAAGATAAACCATACATGCATTCTATACATATACGCCCAACGGCTTACAAAATATAAGGCTCCAACGGCAGAAGCTTATACTACACGGCCCTAATGCCAAAAAACATGTAATAAGCATACGTGTAACAAAAGACAAAAGGAAGACTATAGATCTTCCGCTTCCTCAGCAACCCAGATCACCCTACGCAATCGGTACCTGAAGAAAATCAAATTCCACGTCGTGAGCCAAGGCTCAGCAGAAACTAGACAAGCATGCAGTATAAACAAAACATGCTAAGAAAATTGAAGTGCAATTTTTTACTCTCTTTTAAGCCTTAAAAACAGTTTTCACATGCAAGAAAAAGCGAGGATACAAACCATATTTTGACTCGCACACAGGAGTCAAGAAAACAATTGAAAAAGGGTTTTTAGATCGTGATTCACACGGCTCTTAAAAAATAATTTAAAAACTAGTCTATCCGTCCCATAATGCAATTCATGCAATCCATGTATCTTCTCAGATTTTCACCGATGGATCGTAGCCCACTTCAATACATCTTTACAGACTTTAACCGAAGGGTCGTAACCCTATCGAACACCTCTTTATGGACTTGCACCGAGGGACCGTAGTTCTATCAAACGCTTCTTTACGGACTTTAACCGAGGGGTCGTAACCCTAACGTAATCTTCTCATGCTGAAACTGAAGGGTCGTAACCCTAACATAATCACTAGTAGCCAGAGCTAACATAGCCATCTACCTCATTCCATACACCTATGCATAACCTACTCATGATTTAAATGCATAAAATCACGTATTATCACTACGTATCACAAACCACGTCACACATAACGCTAACGAAAACTATGTAAATCACATTACATAACCCAAGTATGAATAAACTACAGTTATAACATGCCTAAAGCCCGTTACAAAGCACATAGCCACATAGAACAACCAAGCCCAGCCCGAAGGCCAACTGAAAACCTAAAAGCCTCACGGTTTCACAACCCAAGACCCATTCCCAAAGGGAACCACGAGCCCAAACACTCAACACATAACAAACACCCTCATCTCACCAACTCATCATCCCCGAGGATGACATCAACATGAACCCACGAGGTTACTACATGACCCTCGAAACCACGACACAACCAACTGAACCCCAAAAGGAATCCACAAGTATTTGAATCAATTAATTTTCATAAATCAATTAATTGAATACCATAGGACACCAATCGAAAATCGAAACCCAACCACCAAACAATAAAACACCAACAAACTCCCAAGGCCCTAACATGATCCAAAAAGGACCCACACAAGCCCACGATACCCACACACGTTCAACACAAGCCCACGACACCCCAAGAAACAAGAAACTTGGTCAAAGGGCTCACAATGATGAAAAATAACATTTTCCCAAACATTCGGCCAAAAAATGGGTGAAAAATATTTGAGAAATCTTGACACACTTTCACTCTTTTGGTCAAAACTTTTTCTACAAAAATAATTTTGACGTAAGAGAGGTCATTAAAAATAAGACTTTCGGGGCTTCAATTTGAGCACAAGAACAACCCCATTCCGTGTCCGGATGAGGGAGATACATCGATTTGAAAATTACAATTTTCTTTGTAATCGCCCAGACCGATCGTTTGGTTAAAAGACCGATCGATCGGTCACCCAGACCACTCAGGAAATCGAAGAACAGCACAGGTTTTTTTAATAGATTTCCACCAAAACACATGTTTAAACTCATAATCAAAGCCTCTAACACTAGATATGATACCCACATGCATACCCTAGCCTAAGACTACCATAAGGCTTCAAAAGAAACCATCACAACTCAATTTCATCCACCGAAAACGATGAAAAATAGATTTTTAAACCCAAAAAGCTATTTTTATGCAAAGTCAGATCTACAACAATCCGACCGATAAAAATACATCCGATTACACGTAGCACCCTTATAAAACATACAGGTCTATAATTCTACCTTGGGGAGTTAAAAACTCAATGTCTCGAACCACGTGCAAAATCGAGCTTTGCCAGAATAAAATTCTGATTGGATGGTTGCGTAGCCCACTGTGCCAAAAGCAAGGATCCGCTATTGGATCGCTGAAAATCGAGCCCCGGGCCCCTGAGAACTTAGAGAGAAGGTAGAGAGAAAATGAAAAACTTAGGAGTTAAGTTTTGAAAAATATCTTTTGAAAATATTTAACTCTAGATATTTATAGGTCTCCAAAATATCTTTTTTTGAAAATTTTTAAAATTCGCATCACAATGGCCCATGGCCCCGGGAACCTACCCCGCATCCATATCTTAGCCCGATCATGCAACAAAAGCATTAAAAACATACTCAAATGAAATCACGTAACGCGCGTCCGAAAACGCCAAAAAAGAAAACGGGTCAGGGTCTCACAACTCTACCCCCCTTAAATGAATTTTGCCCACAAAATTCAACTCAAAGTCAACTGAAACAAACCGTCCACCGCAATCGACACAGGCATACAAGATGGTTAGCCGAACCATTCCTAGGATATAGTCAAACAATGTCAGGCATCCTAGACAACGGCTAACTATCTCAAGACTCGGAATCTACAACTCACCCCAACCTCACATCACCAGCCTCTACCTCAACACTGCAAATCACTTACGGAAACCATCACCAACACCAACACCCCAACAGATGCAAGAAAGAAATTGGCCCGAAGCTTGCAACCCAGAAAATTCCTCTGTGCAATGGAGAAAGATCTACATCTGTATCATCTCGCACGACCGGTTCCCTCGAAGAACTAGGAGCTACAAGTGAATACACTCGGGGCAATACTGCTCTATCCTGTCTTCCACCCGACACAGTCGGCTATCATACCGACTGGACTGAAGCACCCCCACCTGTCGTCGCTTGGAAAGTCTAAACTGCTCGATGCTGCTATCGGTCCCGCACATACGAACCCTTTGGTATGCCCACTGCACTCGATGCACTCTCCCTCTGGGGACAGTTCCTGCGAATATGTACGTGCTGGCCACATCCATAGCAAATATGTTCCCTCCCCTGTGACTGACTCCATGAACCCTGGGACTACCTCGGCTGCAGGCACTTTAACACACGATGCCCCAGCTGCCTGCACTGATAGCAAATTAACTCTCTCTGCTCCGGCCTCCCAGATGAAGCCACTGATGGTGGTGGTGCAGAGAACTGTTGTGGTAACCCATATGGGTGAAAACTAGGACCAGAGGACTTCTGCCTCTTGCTGGAACGTCCACCAATCTGCACCTCGGTCCCACCCTGCAATGTCCTGGCCTCCCTGGAAGCTCGAATCTCAGTCATAGTGTTCTCCACCAGCACTGCTACCTCCACCAGCTTTGTGAACACCCGAAGTCCCAGCGCAGCCACACGCTCCCTAATCGCTGGCTTCAAACCCCGCTCGAACCTCATCGATCTCTGCTCATCTGTACTCACCAACTCTGGTGCAAACTGAGACAAGCATGTAAACCTGGCCTCATACTGTATGATGTCCATGGCCCCCTGGGTAAGAGTATAGAACTCCTCCCTGTATAAATCCCTCTGCGACGTCGAAAAATATTTCTCCATAAATACTCCTGTAAAAGATGCCCAAGTGACTCCTGCAATAATCTTGGCATATTTCCACCAAGCATGAGCACCCCTCAGCTGAAAGGTGGTAAAAGAAACCTGCAACTCATCCTCCATAATCTGCAATGTGTCGAGGATCTTCATCACCAGCTCCAGCCACTCAGTCGCCACAATAGGATCAGGATCTCCAGCAAAGGTAGGTGGATCCATGCGCCTGAACTCCCACATCGCAATAGTGGCTCTTGCCTCAGGCACCCCTTCTCTCCCTCGACCAGTCTCACCTCTAACGGTCTCAACTAACTGGCCGATGGAACCCACCAGCGCACGGACCAACTCTACCATGTCAACAGGTCCTTGGGGAGCATTTGCATCCCCAGCATCAAGGATAGGAACATCCCCTTGGCCAACAGCATGGCCACGGCCTCGCCCTCTCCTCGCCGACATCGCGTCTATATGAAAGAAAACATCATATAAGATGCAGCACACAGCATGAACGTAAACATTAAGCATATAAACATGCTAACACATAGCCACGTAAGTTCATGCTAAACAAACCCCACATACTGAGGAGAACCAACAAGAATAACGCGTCAATCTGGATATCCTACTCAGACTCCCTGATAGAAATCACGTCAGCTAAACGCGTTTCTAACTTGGCTCCTAAGTTTGTTAATCCAAACACCCAAAGGCAGGACTAATCAATCCCACAGTTCAACTCCCATGCTCGCATATACACATATTTCATATAGCTAACATGCTAACACGTTCATGCTATCAAGCATCTAAACACATGTAGCCAAGCACACGCAATCAACCTCATACGAGATACACCCTCTTCCCACGGCTCATAGGCATTCGAACCCAGAGCTCAGATACCATTTTGTCATGCCCCAAACTTCGGGTCACGTGATCACCCATAACTACCATACATACAACCCAACCGAGAATACACTCTCAAGATAAACCATACATGCATTGTATATATATATGCCCAACGGCTTACAAAACATAAGGCTCTAACGCCATAAGCTTATACTACGCGGCCCCAACACCGAAAAACATGTAATAAGCATACATGTCACAAAAGACAAAAGGAAGACTATAGATCTTTCGCTTCCTCAGCAACCCAGATCACCCTAGGCTATTGGTACCTGAAGAAAATCAAATCCCACATCGTGAGCCAAGGCTCAGCAGAAACTAGACAAGCATGTAGTATTAAGAAAATCGAAGTGCAATTTTTTACTCTCTTTCAAGCCTTGAAAACAGTTTTCACATGCAAGGAAAAGTGAGGATACAAACCATATTTTGACTCCCACACAGGAGTCAAGAAAATAGTTGAAAAAGGGCTTTTAGATCGCGATTCACACGACTCTTAAAAAAAAATTAAAAACTGGTCTATCCGTCCCATAATGCAATTCATGCAATCCATGTATCTTCTCGGACTTTCACCGATGGACCGTAGCCCCCGTCAATTCATCTTTACGGACTTTAACTGAAGGGCCATAACCTTATTGAACACCTCTTTACGAACTTGCACCGAGGGACCGTAGTCCTATCAAATGCTTCTTTATGGACTTTAACCAAGGGGTCGTAACCCTAACGTAATCTTCTCGGACTGAAATCGAAGGGTTGTAATCCTAACATAATCACCAGTAGCCAGAGCTAACATAACCATCTACCTCATTCTCTACACCTATGCATAACCTACTCAAGATTTAAATGCATAAAATCACGTATTATCACTACATATCACAAACCACGTCACACATAACGCTAACGAAAACTATGTAAATCACATTACATAATCCAAGCATGAATAAACTACAGTTATAACATGCCTAAAGCTTTTTACAAAACACATAGCCACATAGAACAACCAAGCCTAGCCCGAAGGCCAACTAAAAACCTAAAAGCCTCACAGTTTCACAACCCAAAACCCTTTTCCAAAGGGAACCACGAGCCCAAACACTCAACGCATAACAAACACCCTCATCTCACCAACTCATCATCCCCGAGGATGGCATCAACATGAACCCACGAGGTTACTACACGACCCTCGAAATCATGACACGACCAACTGAACCCCAAAAGGAATCCACAAGTATTTGAATCAATTAATTTCCATAAATCAATCAATTGAATACCATAGGACACCAATCAGAAATCGAAACCCGACAACCAAACAACAAAACACCAACAAACTCCCAAGGCCCTAACATGACCAAAAAAGGACCCACACAAGACCACGACACCCACACACGTTCAACACAAGCCCATGACACCCCAAGAAACAAGAAACTTGGTCAAAGGGCTCACAAGGATGAAAAATAACCGTTTCCTAAACATTCGGCCAAAAATGGGTGAAAACGTTTGAGAAATCTTGACATACCTTCACTCTTTTCGTCATAACGTTTTCTACAAAAATAATTTTGACGTGAGAGAGGTGTCATTGGAAAGAAGACTTTCGGGGCTTCAATTTGAACACAAGAACGATCCCCTTCCGAGTCCGGATGAGGGAGATACATCAATTTGAAAAATAAATTTTTTTCTGCAATCGCCCAGACCGATCGATCGGTTAAAAGACCGATCGATCGGTCACCTAGACCTCTCGGGAAATCGAAGAACAGCACAGGTTTTTTTGACAGATTTCCACCAAAATACATGTTTAAACTCACAATCAAAGCCTCTAACACTAGATATGATACCCACATGCATACCCTAGCCCAAGACTACCATAAGGCTTTAAAAGAAACTATCACAACTCAATTCCATCAACCGAAAACGATGGAAAAAAGATTTTTAAACCCAAAAACTTATTTTTATGCAAAGTCAGATCTACAACAATCCGATCGGTAAAAATACATCCAATTACACGTAGCACCCTTATAAAACATACAAGTCTAGAATCCTACCTCGGTGAGTTAAAAACTCGACGCCTCAATTCACGTGTAAAATCGAGCTTCGCTGGAATGAAATTCTGATCGGATGGTTGCGTAGCCCACCATGCCAAAAGCAAGGATCCACTGTTGGATCACTGAAAATCGAGTTCTGGGCCCCTGAGAACTTAGAGAGAAGGTAGAGAGAAAACGGAAAACTTAGGAGTTAAATTTTGGAAAATATCTTTTGAAAATATCTAACTCCAGATATTTATAGATCTCCAAAATATCTTTTTTTAAAAATTTTGATATTCGCACCACAATGGCCCACGGCCCCGGGAACCTACCTCGCATGCATATCTAAGCACAATCATGCATCAAAAGCAATAAAAATATGCTCAAACGAAAACACGTAACGCGCGTCCGAAAACGCCAAAAAGGAAAACGGGTCAGGGTCTCACACGGACTTTGCTAGTTGCACAATTGACCGAAAAAGCACTAGTGGCACATGTCATTTCTTAAGAAAATCACTTGTCTCTTGATTTTCAAAGAAATAAAATTCTGTAGATTTATCTACCACTGAAGCTGAATATGTGGCTACAGGTAGTTGTTGTGCACAAATTTTATATATAAAACAACAACTTAATGATTGTAAGTCAAAATACAATGTTGTGCCAATTAAGTGTGATAACACAAGTGCAATAAATATCTCCAAAAATCAAATTCTGTATTCGCAAACAAAACAATTGAGATACGTCATCATTTTCTTCGTGATCATGCACAAAAAGGTGATATATTTTTAGAATTTGTGAGCACTAGTGAACAATTGGCAGATATCTTTACTAAACCTCTTACTGAGGATTGATTTATCTTTATTTGACGAGAATTGGGTCTTATGCATGCTCGCGAAGTTGTATAAAAACACTCTTTATTAAGCATTGTGTTTACTTCTAGCCCCTTTACATCAAGCATTTGCTGAAAACCAGAAATCCTAAAAAAGCACTGTTTAGTCAACTGAGGCCCTTTCTCCAGTCGACCGAACATACCAGTTCAGTCGACCGAACCTTCGGGGATTTCGACAAACAGAAAAGCCGAACTGCATTTATTCTCTGTTATTTCAATTTTTAACTCTCGGCTTCTCTCTCCTAGGGCAAGAATATATTGGTTTTTCACTTCAAAAGGATTCCAACTAAAACCCCTTTTTCACACCATCATTCTACCTCTCACAACCCTACATTTCCATCTATCAAAACCCTTCAGTGGCACCTAGGGTTAGAGGAGGCAAGGGAAAATCCATTGCTAGAGATGATTCCACCGGCGAAAACGACCAATGGTTCAACTCGAGTAAAGCCAAAATTCTCTACAAGCACCATCTCCAATCTTTTGATCCCATCTTTGGTAAGATTATCAACATGAGATTCTTGGATTCCTATTTTCCTCGTGTTTTACGTCTTTTCAGTAGAATGGGTTGAGGGCCATATGTTTTCTATCAACTAAAGGGTATTTACCCTCAAATTACACGGTTGTTTTATGTAAATCTTTCTCAAGAACTTTTCCCAAATCCAAATGATTGTTACATTCACTTCACCACTTATCTCTATGGAAAAACTTATAAATTTTCTGATAAAGACAAAATAACTCTTTTTGGAATGAGAAGAGGAGATTTTAAACGTCCACGAATTTCATCTCTATCGTGGATCATGGCTCACAATTTTACTCCCAAAACTTTTTTACCCATGATCATGACTGAACCTCCTCTTAATTTTTCCCTTCTCCCATCTTACTCACAACCCACACTCGAGGCCAAAATTTTGTATCTCATTATTACATACAATATATTGCCTCGTAGTGGATCTCACACCTACATTTCTTATCTTAACTACTTTCTATTATGGTGCATTTACAAAGAAATACACCTTGACCTTCCATCTCTCATATGCCAATGGATGCTTGCCAAAGAATATTCCAAATGCCATATTCTTCCATATGAAGGTTTTCTCACACCTCTTTTTGAGTCCTTTAGCTTTTCTCCATCTCCCTCAAATTTTCTTCCACCTAAAAATTCTGATTTTCTTACCACCACCACCTTAAAACGAATGGGTTATCGTTTACACCAAGGACAATGGATACCCAAAATTCAAAGGCAGGCACCTCAAGTTGTCCAAGATAGTGAAGAGGAGGACGAGGCTGCTGCCTATGATGCTGATGCTCCACCCACTTCTCCTTCAGCACCTCCACCTGTTCTTACCACCTCTGCTGATGATGCTCCTGTCACGCGTTCCTTCTTAAAGAAACTGGTCAACTCTTTCTCCAAGCGTGTTGTTAAAAATCTTGACACGATCATCTCTCGCCTTACCCGCCTTGAGGATGCTTTAGGCATTCCTCCCTACGATGCTTCCTCACTCGCAGATGCTGGAAATGGTGATAGTGATGACGATGAGGATACCTCTCGCTCCGCCTCTTTTTGATGATGCCAAAAGGGGGAGAAACAAGTGTGCGGCGCAAAACAAGGAAAGCTCCACTTTATTTTCATTTTATTTTTGGAGAGCATTAGAGAGCTTTATTTTTGGATCATGTACTAATGCTACTCTTATTTTGTTTATGGTTGTGCTACACTTTATGTGCTTGGATCTTATTGGATGGTTATGCTTATGTGCTTGTATATTACCCTTATCATGGTTATGTTTCTTATATGATTGATCTTAAATTGAATGGCTATAATGACTAAAATAAATATAATGATTCAAAAGGCTATAATGATGGAACAAGCTCTATGAATGAAATAAACTTAAATATCTTCACAATTTATGCATATAATAAGGGGGAGTTTTTCAACTCTCAAAGATTATTACTCAAACTTACTGTTAGGGGGACCTTTATTTATGCTTTCCTACATTATTTTACTACGTGTTTGTCATCATAAAAAGGAAGGAGATTGTTAGCCTAACAAGGATTCAATAACCGATTTTGATGATAACAAACCTATGTATCTAATTATGCACTTTGAGATTGTTTAACAGGAAACATATGCTTAGCACAATCCAAGATACACGGTGGAAGCCATGATGCATAAATTCAAAACAAGTTCCTTGGCGACAAGTTTTTGTGGACCAAATACAAAGAATCGAGATAGTGAAGACTTGAAGAACATATTGTAAAATTTTACTTGTTAGGATTCTTGTACATTCACTTTATCTCTTAAATATTTCTTTGCAACTCATAGGAATCCTAAATATCTTAAAAAAATTAATTTTCCAAAGCATAAAAAGATCAAACCTTTTTGAAAAACCATAAATCTGGATTTTTAATAATCTAGTCGGCTGAATGGGCTACAAAAAATAAATTTTCAAATCTACATCAGTTTAGTCGACTGAACCTCAAGTCCAGTCGACTGAAGTGAAGTTCAGTCGACCAAACTTCTTTCTTCAGTCGACCAAACAGCTTAAAATTTGAATTTTTCTTAAAACGGCCAGTTTGACACTTCTATATTTAGCCCAATGGCTAGTTGGATTTTGGAGCCTATAAATAGAGGCCTTGTGCTTTTGTTTCAATCATCCAAAGCCTTTGAAACATCTCTCATTCTATTACTCTCTTGTGCTTCAAAATCTTGAGTCTTTCATACATATTTTTGAGAGAAAAATTCTTTAGAATTCTCTTTGAGCTTCATAGTCATATTCTATTGAGAAGTGAGTTAGAGCGTTCATTGTTCGTACTTATTTGTTCATCCAAGGAGCATTCTTTTGTACACTTTCATATCACTATTGTTGATTTGTATTTGAGAAAGGCGTTTCTCAAAAGAGGCTAATCCGCCTACAAGGATTGGGTTCACTTGAGAATGGTACATTCTCAAGAGAGGCTACTTCGCCTAGACAAAAGAGAGAGACTCCTCCGCCTATTGAATGAGAGGTAGTAAAAATTCTCATAGCGGTTGGCTTGAGAAAAAGCCGTTGCGCCGTTGCGCCGAACCTTGTAAAAATCGTGGTGTTCCTCTTCTTGCTTACTTATTCCTTTGTATACTTTATTGTTGATTCTCTTTACATCACACACGTTTACACTTAAAAGTTATTTTATCATTTATTTGCTTCGCGAATAATTTTATTACACTTTAATTTTCTATCAATAAATTAATCTACTTGAAAATTAAAATTGAAAGATATAAAACAAGAAAAATGTTCTTATCGTTTGAATCTTTTATTTCTCACATCTTTTAAATCTTAAGCTAGAAAGTGTTTAAATTCTTTCTTTGTAAGAAATATCATCAAGTTAAAATATTCTTGTATCTTAATATTTGAAAAGTGTTAAACTTGAAAGTTATACTTTTATTGTTAAAACAAGTCAAGTATTGAATCTTGCTAACAAAAATATTGTGAATTAAAATTGAAGCAAATTTACATTATTATCATTAAACTAAATGTCACACCCAAATATCAGGGTCACGCGAATGCTCACCCGAAAGACAGTTTGAGAAAATAAGATTTGCAATTGGAAAACCCTCAACTGAAAAAGATACATCATTTGGATAAAATTTCACAGTTCAACTCTCAGAAACTGAAAACATGAATCTCATACATGAATAAGCATATTACCCAAAGGCGTACAAAACCCGCCATCACAGGCGTTACATGTAAAAGTACATGTGCAAACAAAAGAGAAAACTACAGCAAGTCTTCTATCACCTCCGCAACTAGGTCAACTCCACATGCTCACCTGAAAAGATTTTACAGCAAAATCCCACACCGTGAACTGAAGCCCCATAGAACATAGACAATAAAATTGTAAAGCAGGCTATGCAATTATAAGTATACAAACTCCACCACAGGAGCCCCCAAAAGGGTTTTCCATCTCAAAATTACAAGTTTTCATCCTTCAAACTATGCATATCATCCTAACAGATATCATACCACAGTTAAGGGAAAGCAGTAATAAAATAGTAATCTCCACTCAGGTCACACATTTGAGGAGAAAGATATAAATGAAATCCTATGTACCGACTTTGTCACACATAAAAAGGTAACAACTATAGACTTCTTCCCATTATCGTAGACCCAAGTCACACAGACTAGCTTGGTAATGACAAGTTCTATACGGAGTTACAACAACAACGCCATTAACGGAAGCAACTGACTCAATTTACGGGGATTAACCTGAAGGTCCAAAGCACCCACACATTGCCATTTACGGAGGCAACCGACTCAATTTACGGGGATTAACCCGAAGGTCCAGAGCACCTACGCTGCGCACATTTCTAGACTTTCACCGAGAAGCTCTACAGGCCCACATGCAACCACACACTATGTCACGGTACATCTATGGATAACATTTAAAAACCCACAAAGAATTTATAAAATGATCCAATCCATCAACCATGGAGATCAAAAACTATTTCCAACAAAATGTTTAAGATTTGAGACTCAACCTCGCGAGTTAGTTCCAAACCTCCAAAAAGACATTTTTCACCCGTTTCACAAAACACCTCGTTTTCAAACCTACTTTTGAAAACTACGGATAACAACATACCCATATCATGAAATAAATCGAGAAAGGCATAAAAATTAACTTTTACCCAGAAACCAAGGTTTAAACATGAAAATAGCATTTGATGTATTTTCTATCCGGTGAAAATACGTATAATTGCACAAAATACCCTTATACATCAGTAGAGTCTAGAATCCTACCTCGTAGAGTCAAGAACTCGACGTCTCAAAACTGAACGGCGTCAGAACAAAAACCCGTATGGATGGATGCGAAGCTCTCGTTCCCGACAATAAGGATCCACGAAGGATCGAACACAAAACCAAGCCCCGAGCCCTCAAAGCTAGAGAGAAGGCAGAGAAAAGGGGTTTCTTAGCTGTTAAGAATGTTTTTGTCTCAAAATCTCTGCCACAGGTCTATTTATAAGAAATGGAAAAACACACTGTTCAGTCGACCGAACCCACCCCCTCAGTCGACTGAACTCAAGACCAGAAGCGTACTGGAATTTGTTGTGATTTTTCAACCCAAAAACCAACCCAACCAACCTAAACAAGGTCTATGAAAGCGTAAAACACATCTACACATGATGTTCTATACTTTTAAACATAAACCATGCATCGATGCCATCATATACTGGAATAAAAGCGTCATGTATATAAACAACTCAAAATTACAAGGTTTAGGGTCTCACACTAAAAGACTTTAAAAGTTAGCATCTTCATTTGTGCTTAACCCTTTTTTTGGACTTATTATTCATTTCAAATATACTTGTGTTTTAATTAATAAGAAGTTTTAAATTTTTTCTACACTTGTACTTAAATATTTCATCACAAGGTTTTGCTTATAAGTTTAATACAAATTGACTTATGATTTAAATAAGTAATATTTTTGTGAACTAAAGATCATACTCTTGTGTTTGATTATTTAATCTAAGTTTTTAAAATACTTAATTCACCCCCCTCTTGGGATTACACACGTAATATAAGATTTATTAATCCTAAAAGAAGGGTTCTAAGAATCTATATGCTCATGAAAAGGCTGATAGGTCTTCACTCAGTGTACCTTCTGAATAGAGTTAAGAATATATCTCATAATGCCAAGAATGGTGCAAGGCATGGTCAAACGGTACGCAATAACTCTTTTTGTCACATCTTTGGAAGCATATGGCCAGAAAGCTTGCTGGCTTTTTCGACATAGCTCTGAGACAATAAACTGATCGAGGTTTTGGGTAAGAGGAGCGAGGATTTGAGAATCAAGCACACAAATATGCAAATGAAAATGCGAATATTGATGAAAAGTTTACAACAAAAACCATTGAGATTTCAAGTTTAGCCTTCTTGTGATTTTTCTTTTGAAAAACTAGTATCCAGCGGAGTCGTCAAAAAAAGTTGTGGATGCTTTGGTTCGCACGTGGGGGATGCACTAGATATCCATTATTTTTAAAAAATATTCTTCTTTCTTTTTAAAATAAAAGTCCAAGATATCTAAGCATTTTTTAAAAAAAAATAGAGTCACCACTTGATTTTTGAGAAAAATCATGAAAAATCAAAATAAGGCTACGGGTCTTTTAAAAATGTAACCAGAGAAAGAAATGGTTCGAGGGCTAAGGTACAAAAAAAAATGGTGTTAGGCATCCTTTATGCCCAACCGTAAGGTTATTCTTTATTTTGTCAATATTGGTTCTTGTTGTAAACGTTTTAAAGGTAACATATACAGAACGAGAAGTTAAAGAGAGTTCAAACAAAAGGAAGCAACAAAACAAGAACTTAGCTATGATTTTAGGGTCATATAACTTGGTTATTATTTTTAGATATGTTACACATATTGTTTGAGCAAAGCAAAGCGAAATTTTTTTGAATAAGCGATAAATAAACAAATAAGATTCTAAAGGTTATACAACAATGTTTCTATCCCTATCATGATGTAAACAGGCTATACATAACAAGAAGAAGGGACTTAAACATCATATTTTAAGCTAATGATCATGCACAAAACTTACGGCCGTAACAACAAATGTTGCGGCCTTGACATAAATAGTCACAAAATAGGAGGTCGTGACAAAAATAGGATTACTGAGAAGAACAGAATAAAAATATCTCACGGTCGTAACAAATAAATGTCGCAACCATGATTTTTAGGAAATACAGAAAGGGTATATACATCGCACATGGCCTGAAATAGGCTTAAATAAATAAGATATGCGGAAAAGAGACCATAACCTATTGGTTTTAGGCTAAATCTACTATCATTCATCCTCTATACAAGCAATAACTCTAAACAGAATATAGAGGATGACAAATATGAATAATAGAATGCTTGAAACACACTTTCATGATATTGGCTTCACAAAAACCTCACAACCGTGACGATCGGATATAACGGCCGTGACAAACATGAAGAAAAATGAGACGACCGTTATATTATCATGTCCTCAGAACATATAGATATGAAGGTGTATAAAATGAAAACCATGACCCATTTGCTCTAGGCCAAATCTACCATTAATTACCCAACAAAAAGATAAACAGAGCAACAATAAGGATGTACAAGCTTGAAATAAATAGATAACATGGAGTTTTGAAGAGAATTTTTGTATTTCTAGCCTTAAAATAATGTCACGACAGTCACAATAAGATGATGCGACCGTCCATGTAGAGAGGCATAAATGTATCGGCACATATGAAAAGGATACGGCCGTAACTGTGGGTTTAACAAAACATACGGTCGTGACATACAAAGGTCACGGCCGTCATGTTTCAGAACCTCAGTATGCTTTAATTTGATGTGTTCTGTGTGCTCGTGGATATCGAAACAAGACGTAAACTAATGTGAATTTACAAAACAAAAGGCTATAAGCATACCGCTAGTAATGAATACTTAAAGGAAATAAATATTTACATTGACATGAATGATAAATAAGCAATAAAACAATGGAAATCTTATCCACGACACCCTCGGGGGAAGAAGGTAAGGGTTTAAGAAGAGTCGTGATATCCTAAGGTTACCTCATGTGGGTATCCACCTCAAATAGCTCCTCCATGGTGAGAATATGATACCTCCAAGCCAATGTATATACTCCAAGAACTCCTCCAGGGCAAGCAAGAACATGAACGAGGCTCGAGAAGTATGTGATGGATGAGAGAATATCGAATGAGGGTATTTTGACAGAGTTTGGGCCTCCAGGTATGTTTCTCTTCTATTTCTGCTTGGAATCGCCGCCTATTTATAGGCAAGGCGAGCAACACAAACCCCTTTTAGGATGCTGCCACCTGTCTAAAAAGGGGTCATAGTGACGGTAGCTACCTTTTTACTTTTGTACAGTGGAGGCTGCTACCTTTACGGTGGTGAAAAGGACAACACGGCTTTCAAAAGTCACGGCCTAGATAAAAAAGCAACGGCCGTGACAAAGAAAGTCATGGCTTGATTTAGGGTTTTTAAAAAGGTTACGGCTATGAGAGTAAGGACACGGCATGTTCTGGAGTTTTCAAAAAGGTGGTGGCTGTGTGGATGGGAATGTCACGGCTTGAAGGTCTTTTTAAGGTTTTGGGATTTTGAGCCATATTTGTGATTTTCCTTGCTTGGGGGTATCTTTGAGCATAATTCTCTTACTTTTGTCATTGGAGCACATTCAAGATAGGTACCTAAGATTCGGCTTGGTCATATTAGGGTGTCTACAAATGTATGAAATATGTGTGTGTTGGAGAAAATGAGATTGGTTATATGTTTATTGTGTTTAAAATCAAATGAGTTTTTGTTTTGATTGGAGTTGTTAGGTTATGTTGTATTTAAATCCTCGAAATAGAGGTTATACATACGTGTGGTTGAATTTTTTGATGAATTGTTAGTTTAGTTAATGTACCGAGGCAATGTGATGTTGATAATGTGGGTTTGAATAACTTATCGATGAAAGACTGAAAACTTGCATATGATTGGATGCCTTACCCGTTGGTTAATCCCGTAAAAGAATACATGGGTGCCCTACCCTTTGGTGTGACTGTAAAAGAATGCAGGGGTGCCTTACCATTCGGTTGATCAATAAAAGTATACAATTGTGTGGTTAATTATAAAACCTACATAATGGGTTGCCTATTGGTGCCTTAAGGCAGCCCGATAGTGTGGGCAACGTATAGAATTTATAAATGTTAACTGTTACTGTGAGTGATAAGTCGGTACCTAACCAAACCTAAGTTTTAAAATGTTAGAGTGTGAAGTTTTGTTTGAATACAATTCTTGGTGGTTTCAAAAGTTGTGAAGATTTTGAATGAGATGAGTTAGTGAATTGGGAATTATGAGAAAACTATTTTCGCTAAACTTGTTTTAAATGATGTTGTATCTTCTTGCTTATTGCATTTCATGCATCCATCCATATCTAGTTTTAAATTCCTATTGAGTCTCGATTCACCTGAAAACATTTATTTTAAACATAACCCAATGTCACAACCTTAACACCTCCCTAGCAACTAGGGAGGTGTTAAGATATAGTGTATTTAGTGAGTTATGATATGATTGGGTGTTGTTTTAGGGTGATGGTTATGTGGCATTGGAAAACCCTAATTACGAGGGAGGATTAGAAATTTGGGATTTTGGACACCCTTTAGTCGAAATTGGAAATTTGTTGAATTAATCTAATAAATTGGAATTATATGGGTTTATGTATGTAGAGTCTCATTATAGAGGTTGAAACCCTACGTATTAGGGTTGTGGGAGTTCGTTGTGATTAGCGAATCAAATTATGAAATTGATGTGTTAATGGAATAATAGGGGAATATATGTATTTGAATATATGAGGTTCCCTCTTGTATTGAAAAACCTTAACTACGGAAATAAAATCGAGGTTTGGAACTTAGGTATTCATTTGTTAGATGAGAGATTAACGGAAATCCTAGGTTATCTAAAGAAAATTTAGAAATTTGGGGGATGATGGCTTGTATTAATAGGATGGCTATGTGGATAGTAAATCCATTTAAATGTGAAATGATAACTTGTTGGGACTGTCATGCCCCAAACTCTGGGTTACGTGAAACACCCACAAACAACTAACTCGAGAATGCACTCTCAAAATGAAACATACATGCATTGGATATAAACGCCAAACAGCTTATATTACACGGCCCTAACGCCGAAAACATGTTACAACATTCATGTTCAAAACAGAAAGAACAAAAAAAAAGAAGAGTGCAACACTTCCAACTTCCCAGCAACCAACCCCGGATCAACCTGCGTGACCGGTACCAAAAAACATTTTATCCCACACCATGAGCCAAGGCTCAGTAGAAACGAGACAAGCATGCAATATAAACAAAACATGCTAGGAAATTGAAGTGAAGGTTTAGACAAGATTTCAAGCCTTGAAAACAATTTCACATGCAAGGGAAAGCAAGGATACAAACCATGTTTTGACTCACTCACGGGAGCCTTGAAAACAGTTGAACAAGGTTTTCAAATCGCGATTCACACGACTCTTAAAACAATTTGAAAACAGGTCTATCCGTCCCAGAATACAATTCATGCAATCCATGTAAGTTCTCAGATTTTCACCGATGGACCGTAGCCCCCGTCAATGCATCTTTACAGACTTTCACCGAGGGACCATAGCCCTATTGAATACCTCTTTACGAACTTGCACCGAGGGACCGTAGCCCTATCAAACGCTTCTTTACGGACTTTAACGGAAGGGTCATAATCCTAATGTAATCTTCTCAGACTTTAACCGAAGGGTCGTAACCCTAACGTAATCACCGTCAGCCATAGCTAATATAACCATCTATCTCATTCCATACAACTATGCATGACCTAATCAGGATTTAACTGCATAAAATCATGTACTATCACTATGTATCACAAACCACGTTACATGCCTATAAAACTCTGAATTTTAAAGCATAAATCACGTTTCACATAACGATATCAAACCCATGTAAATCAGATTACATAACCCATGCATAAATAAACTAGAGTTATAAATATACAAAGCTAGTTATAAATGAACATAGCCATATATAACTTCACATCATGACGCCACCAACCATATAACCTGACATCCACTCAAACGATTACCCAATTAACATAGCACGCTGCCACAACTTAGCTCGAGCGCACAACCACCGCTCGAGCGGTCCCCTACCGACATACATCTCTGCCACTCCACCGCTTGAGTGCTCAACAACCGCTCAAGCGGTCACCAACTGACCCAATAATCTGCCACCAGCCCGCTCGACCGCACGACCACCGCTCGAGCGGTCAACGCTGGGAGAAAACCTCAAACCAACAAACAAAACCAAACCCCCGCACGCAACGATACACAAACCACCACAAGCACAATCATGCACCAAAAACCCACATCTAACCATGCACGTCACCCCCGAGGACGACACCCAAACAAACACCCGAAGCCACGACACGACTCCCGAAGCCATCACACAACCAACTGAACCCCAAAAAGAATCCACAGGAATTTGAATCGACTAATTTCCACAAATTAATCAATTGAATACCATAAGACGCCAATTGAAAACCAAAGAACCAACCACCAAACCACAAAACCCCAACAAACTCCCAAGGCCCCAACATGACCAAAACGGACTCACACACGTCTAACACGGCAAACACGAACCCACACATGCCCAACACGGCCAACACAAACCCACAACACCTACACGAACACCACAACACCCCATGGGACATGGAATTCGTTCAAAAGGGCCAACAAGGATGAAAAACAACCTTTTTCCAAAAATTTGGCCAAAAACGAGTGAAAAATGGTTTGAAAATCTTGACACACTTCACTCTTTTGATCATAACTTTTTCTAATAAAAGAATTTTAAGGTGAGAGATGTGTCATTGAAAAGAGAACTTCCGAGGATTCAATTTGAGTACAAGAATGACCTAATTCCGAGTCTGGACGAGGGAGATAACATCAAAACAAAATGGCCCAGTGCAGCCAGTCCGCTCGAGCGAACATCGGGCGCTCTAGCAAGCTACCACTCGAGAAAAACCCAGATTTTACTGTTCTTTGTGTTATAAGCCCCCAAACACTCATAAAACTGAGTGTTTTTGTTTTATCCCACTTTTTGTTAATAGCACGGCAAATTATTTTTAAAGATGATGGTTTACTCTTAGAACTGAGTGTTTTTGTTTTATCTTGTTCATTATAATACTAATTGCACTTTCTTTAAACTCTTGTGGTTGTAAATAGCAGGTTTCACTAGAGGGTTGATCCACCACTATCGACATCGTAGCTTTAGATTGAAGCTAGGTGTTGTTTTTAGTTATAGTAGTATGGTTTTCTAATCTTTAAGACTCTTCATATTGGAAGTATATAATTTTGGGTTTTTTGTTGTTTTGTATGTGTATGGGATGGGGGTTTTTTTTCTGACTTCTTACTATCACAAGTTCTTAGTATAAAAGACATCTTCCATTCGTAATTTCCATATTATTTGATGATTTTAATTTAATCATAGTATTAGATAATTCATCCATTCTAATCAAGCATAAAAACTGAATATATTTGGACCGCATCTGAATCTTGCTATGATATTAATATTGAAAAAAAATAATCAAAATAGCTTGGAGTGGAATATCTATTTTGTCACGCCCCAAATATCAGGGTCACGCAAAAGTCCACCAAACACCCATTTTAGAAAATAGATTTTACAGTTGGAAATCAAAGTATACAACATTTGGATAAAAGATCCCCACAGTTCAACTATCATAAATTGGAAACATGCATCTCATACATGAATAAGCATATCACCTCGAGGCATACAAAACCAGCGATCACAGGCGTTACGTGTAAAAGTACATGTACAAAAATAGGAAAAACTACAGCAAGTCTTCCATCACCTCTGCAACTAGATCAACTCTTCATGCTCACCTAAAAAGGTTTTACAGCAAAATTCCACATCGTAAGCCAAAGCCCAATAGAACATAGATAATAAAACTGTAAAGAAGGCTATGCAATTACACACACACAGGCTCAACCACAGGAGCCAAAAAGGTTTTCCTTCCAAAACTATAAGTTTTCCATCATACTATTACAAGTCTCAAAAAGGTTTTATTTCATAAAATCCCACATTTTTTCATCCTTCAAACAATGCATATCATCCAAAAAAATATCATGCCACAGTTAAGGGAAAGCTGTAAATAAACTGTAAGCTCCAATCAGGCCACTCAGCCGAGGAGAAAGATGTAAATGTAGTCCTATGTACCGACTCTGCCACATCGACACAAGGTAACAACTATAGACTCTCGTCCATTACCTTAGACCCATAGGCTTAGTAATGACAAGTTCTATATGGAGTTACAACAATAACGCCATTAACGGAGGCAACGACTTAGTTTACGGGGTCACACCCGAGGGCACTAAGCACCCACACAACCACTTAGTCTACGGGATCAAAACCCGAGGGCACTAAGCACCCACCAACCTCGTTTACGGGAATTAACCCGAAGGCACGTAGGGACCTACTCTGTGCACGTTTCTGAACTTACACCGAGGAGCAATGGAAGCCCAACTCAACACACCCACTGTCACGATACATCTATGGAGAACATTTTAAAACTCACCGTAGCTCAACTACGAAAACCTGCAAAATGATTTATACAAGACATGTATCAAAAGTGATCCAATCCATCGACATGGAGATCTAAAACCATTTCTAACAAAATGTTTAAAAGGTGAGACTCAACCCTGCGGGTTAGCTCCAAACCTCCAAAAAGCATGTTTTTCACCCGATTTCACAAATCACCGTTTTCAAACCTCATTTTGAAAACTATGGATACCCCGTACCCGAAACATGTATACAACCGAGAATACGAGTAAAAACTCCACTTTTACCCAAAAACCACAGTTACACATAAAAATCACATTTGATGTATTTTCTACCTGGTGAAAACACGTATAATCACATATATTATCCTTGTACAGTAGTAGGGTCTAGAATCCTACCTCAGAGAGTCAAGAACTCGACGTCTAAAAATTGAACGGCGCCAGAACGAGAATTCGACCGGATGGATGTGAAGCTCTCAGCCCCGATAGCAAGGATCCACAAAGGAACCAACCCAAAACCAAGTCTCGGGCCCTCAAAGCTAGAGAGTAGGCCGAGAAAAGGGGTTTCTTAGCCTGGAAGAAAGGTTTTGTCTCAAAAATCCTGCCACTGGAATATTTATAGAAAATAAAAAATAACACTGTTCAGTCGACCGAACCTCCAAGTTCAGTCAACCGAACCCAAGATTTTTGGTTCAGTCAACTGGGTCAGGCCCTCCAGTCGACTGAACTAGTGGGCAGTGTGTTTTTTACGCTGAAATCGAAATTTTTAGGTCAAACACATGCTAAACAAGTCTCTACCAAACCCCAAAAAGAGTGTAACACATTTATACATGCTATTCTACAATTGTAAAACATAAACCATGCATCGATGCTATTCATATATTGAAAGAAATATATCAAGTATATAAATAACTCAAAATTCAAAGGTTTCGGGTCTTACAACTCTCCCCTCCTTAAGGAATTCTGCCCTCAAAATTCCTCGTAAGGTCACGAGGTAAACAGGTCTGGATATCTAGCTCGCATCCTAGACGCGAGCTCCCATGTCACTTTCTTAGCCCCGTGATGAATCCATAAGACCTTAACATAAGCAATTGTTCTGCCCCGCAACACCTGCTCCTTTGTATCAAGAATCCTCACTGGACGCTACTCGTAAGTAGCCTCCGCATCAACCCCCAGCTCAGCCCAATCTGGCACATGTGAAGGATCTGGCTCATACCTCCGAAGCATAGAAACATGAAACACGTTATGCATAGATTCTAACTGAGGTGGCAAAGCCAAACAATAAGCGACCTCTCCAACTCTGTCTAGGATCTCAAATGGTCCAATGAAGCACGGTGATAGCTTCCTGCTACGATCAAACCTCATCAAACCTCCACGTGGCGAGACCTTCAGAAACACATGGTCCCCCACTGCAAACTCCAAAGGTTGCCTCCTCTGATCTGCATAACTCTTCTGGCGGCACTGCGCTGTCAGTAGGCGCTGGCGAACCACAACAACCTTCTCTGTCATCTCTCGCACCAGTCGGGTCCCAAGACTGTGGTCTCTCCCACATATGTCCAACACACGGGCAATTTACACGGTCTACCATACAAAGCCTCATACAGTGCCATTCCAATACTGGACTGATAGCTGTTGTTGTATGCAAACTCTGCCAACGGTAGATGATCCTCCCACCAACCTCTGAAATCAAGGACACAAGACCTCAGCATATCCTCCAGAATCTGTATAGTCCTCTCAAACTGACCATCCGTCTCGGGGTGAAAAGCAGTACTAAACATCAAGTTCGTCCCCAAGGCCTTTTGAAGACTCTGCCAAAAGCGCGATGTGAAGCGCGGGTCTCGGTCAGAAATGATAGACACTGGCACTCCACGTAACCAGATTATCTCTCTGACATATAAACCACTCAATCTATCCACTGATTCCTTCACTTAAATGGGGAGAAAGTGTGCAGACTTCGTCAACCTATCAACCACAACCCATATGACGTCGTGTCCCTTAGGTGACCGAGGAAGTCCTGACACAAAGTCCATCGTGACGTTCTCCCACTTCTACTCTGATATCAGTAATGACTGTAGTAAACCTGGCGGTCTCTGATGTTTCGCCTTTACCTGCTAACAGGTGAGGCATCGGGAAATAAACTGGATCACATCTCGCTTCATTCTCGTCCAATAGAACTGATGACGTAAGTTATGGTACATCTTCGTGCCTCCACGATGCACGGTAAGACGAGAATGATGACACTCGCGTAGAAGACTAGCTCGGCATGACTCTGGCATAAGAAACCTCATAGCCAACCTCGAACTCTAATCAAAACCCACAATCCATCCTGCTGTATCCTCTCCACTAGCAACACTATCCCGTATCATTTGAGCCTCTTGGTCCGTCTGCTGGAGCTCTAGCACACGTGCTATCAATGCTGGTCGAGTAACTACTAAGAACAAGGTGGCACCCGTCACTGTCTCCTCGAGACACAAATCAAACTCTCCCACCTCTCCAAGCATGTCCCATCCATGTATAGCCACAGAAGCTAACGACCCGTGAGATCTCCTACTGAGCGCGTCTGCCACTACATTGGCCTTCCCTATATGGTACTACAAGTCAAAAAATCGTAATCCTCTAACAACTCCATCCATCGTCGCTGGCGCAAGTTCAGGTCCTACAAAAATAAGTATTTCAAACTCTTATGATCAGAGAATATCTCAAAATGCTCACCATAAAGATAGTGATGCCATGTCTTCAAGGCAAAGACCACGGCTTCCAACTCCAAGTCGTGTGTCAGGTAGTTCTTCTCATGCGTCTTCAACTGCTGAGAACCATAGGCTACAACCTTACCTCCCTGCATCAAAACACATCCAAGATCGTCATGTGATGCATCACAGTACACCGTATACCCCAAGCCTCACTTTAGAATGATCAACACTGGCGGACTAGTCAACCTCGTCTTCAGCTCCTGAAAAGCTGACTCACAAGACTCACTCCAAACAAACACAACTCCTTTCTACATCAGACGTGTCATCGGTGCAGCAAGTCTAGCAAAGTCCTTCACGAACCGTCGGTAGTAACCTGCTAAAACCAGAAAACTACGTATCTCAAAGACACTCTTCGGTTGCTCCCAATCGGTCACAGCATCAGTCTTTGATGAATCCACTACTACTCTGTCTATCGACACTACGTGCCCAAGAAACCTCACCTCAGACATTTAGAACTCGCACTTTTCGAACTTTGCATACAAGCAATGCTCCCTCAGAGTTTGTAGCACGATGCGCAGGTGATCCTCGTGCGCCTCTCTAGTGGGTGAATATATCATTATATCATCCACAAATACCACTACAAAACTGTCCAAGTAAGGATGAAAGATCTGGTTCATCAGACGCATGAACATAGCAGGTGCGTTCGTCAGACCGAACGGCATAACTAGAAACTCGTAGTGACCATAGCGAGTCTGGAAGGCGGTCTTCGCTATGTCCTCGTCCCTAATCCTCAACTGGTGGTATCCTGATCTCAAGTCAATCTTCGAGAAACAGCTTGAACCCTTCAGTAGATCAAAAAAATCATCTATCCTCGGCATCGGATACTTGTTCTTCACTGTCACTTGATTTAGCTTCCGATAATCAATACACAAACGCAGAGATCCATCCTTTTTCTTCTCAAAAAGAGCAGGAGCTCCCCATGGCGAAGTACTCGGGCGTATAAACCCCCTGTCTAGCAACTTCTGCAACTGTACCTTGAGTTCACGTAACTCAACGGGTGCAAAAACGATAGGACGGTATAGATATGGGAGTAGCTCCGGGAATTAGGTCAATAGAGAACTCTAACTCACGGCTCGGTGGTAACTCAAATAGATCATTAGGAAAGACATTAGGATAGTTGCACACCACCGGAGGTAACTCTCCTTGAACTCGAACCTCCTCGTTTAACATAAGAGCTGAGAAAAGAAAACCCAGGTAGCCCTGGTTCCGCACATCACTAGCCAAAGACATCAAACCCTCATCTCGGTCTCCCACAAAACAAAAACAATCTCCCGCCAGTGTACAAATCATTACCCTCCGTTGATCGAAATCGATAAAGGCACAATAGGTGGTTAGCCAATCCAGCCCTAGGATGACATCAAACGCTGTCATGTCTAAAATTATAAAGTCAAACTCTAAACAACAACCAACAACCTCCAAAACACAGGATCTACAAACAAGACTCAACGTCGCACTCCCACTGATTGGAGTCTCTACACACAAGGTACTACCCAACCAGTCCATTTGCAACCCCAATGCAGATGCGAAAGCAGAAGATATAAACGAGTGTGATGCTCCAGTGTCAATAAGAACACTGGCCCATGATCTGAAGACTAGAAGAGTACCTTTGATCACGGAGGTGGTAGCGGCAGCATCGGGTGCAACCGGTGCTCTGAATGAACTAGGATCTGTAAGAACATGAGCTCTAGCTGGCCCACTGCGGCCCTGCACTGTCGACTGCCTGCCCGACTGCACTGAAGCTTCTCCCTCTGCAAAATGGGACATTTGAGCTCTAGGCTGTGAATACATCTGTCTCCCCTGACCTGATGGAATAGCTGGTGCGCCTGCTGTACTCTGCACACTCCCTTCTCCGGGGCAGTCCCTACGGATGTGCCCAGACTGGCCGCACTCAAAACATACCACTGGCCCTCTCCCCTGAGCCTACGATTGTGACTATGCCTATACAGGTGCTACACTCCGGCACTCTGCCGCACGATGTCCTGGCCGTTGGCATCTATGAAAAACAAGCGCTCTCTGATCTGGCCTTCCCATTGAAGCTACGGGTGGTGCGAATGTAGAAAACTGTGGTGGATACGACCCCACTGGATGAGAACTCAGACCAGATGTCCGTTGACGCTTGGCCCTGTGTCCCTGGAACTGTGTACGTCCCCCATCTGACTGACCCCTGCTGTCCCTGTCTCTGCGCATCTCGTTCAGAGTATCCTCCACTTTCATGGCAGTCTCCACCAGCTTTGTAAAGACCTTCATCCTGAACGCAGCCACTCTGTCACGAATAGCGGGCCTCAAACCCCTCTCGAATCGTTTCGCACGAAACTCGTCAGTAGGTACGATCTCCTGTGCAAACCGAGATAGGCTAGTAAACTCAGTCTCATACTCAATCATTGTCATCGTTCCCTGCGTCAGAAATAAGAAGTACTCTCTGTAACGATCCCTTAGAGTCGCTAAAAAGTATTTCTCCAGAAATACCTTCGTCAATGCCTCCCAAGTGCCTGTCACTGTGGTCTTGGCGAACTTTCACAACATATGAGCACTCCCTCTCAGCTGGAAGGTGGCACATATAACCCTTAGATCATTTTTCTCAATCTGAAGCGAATCCAGAATCCTGGTAACCAGCTCCAGCCACTCAGTGGCAACCGTGGGATTGGGATCCCAAGAAAAGGTAGGAGGGTCCAGACGGCGAAACTCACGTATCGCGACTGTTGCCCTCGGCTTGGGTATGGTCTCCCTTCCCCTAGTGGCCTCAGCCAGTTGCCGAATGAAGCCGACCATCTCACACAACAGATCTCCCTCAAGAACAAGTCCTTCGGGTGCATTAGCATCCCCAACATCTAGGACTGGAACGTCCCTTCTGCCAGAACCACGGCCACGGCCTCGACCACGGCCTCATCCTCCCCGCGTGGACATAACTCTATATAAAAGTAACATAACAGGATAAGAATCCATACAATATGTTATTTCCAACATAAAAGACAGATAAACATTCTAACACATAGCCACGTAGATCATGTCGTCACATATCTCACATACCGAGGAGAACCAACAAGAAAGACTCGTCACTCTGAACAACCTACTCAGATTCCTTGCTAGAAATCACATCCGTGAAATGCGTCTCTAACATGGCTCCCAAGTATGTAAATTCAAATGCCCGAAAGTAAGACTAATCAATCCTAAGGTCCAACCTCTATACCCACGTATACACCATAAGCTATCATGCTATGTTAGTAAAACGTTGTAACACATGAAATCAAGCACACATACATCCTCACAAGGTGATGTACCCTCTTTCCGATGGCTCATAGGTATTCGAACCCAGAGCTCTGATACCAAGTTGTCACGCCCAAAACACCAGGGTCATACAAAAGCCCACCAAACACCCATTTTAGAAAATAGGATTTATAGTTGGAAATCAAAGTATACATCATTTGGATAAAAGACCCCCACAGTTCAACTCTCATAAATTGAAAACATGCATCTCATACATGAATAAGAATATCACCCTAAGGCGTACAAAATCAGCCATCACAGGCGTTACATGTAAAAGTACATGTACAAAAATAGGGAAAACTACAGCAAGTCTTCCATCACATCTGCAACTAGATCAACTCCTCATGCTCACCTGAAAAGGTTTTACAGCAAAATTTCACACCGTGAGCCGAAGCCCAATAGAACATAAACAATAAAACTGTAAAGTAGGCTATACAATTACACACACACGGGCACAACCACAGGAGCTAAAAATATTTTTCTTCTAAAATCACAAGTTTTCCATCAGACTATTACAAGTCTCAAAAAGGTTTTATCTCATAAAACTTCACATTTTTTCATCATTCAAACTATGCATATCATCCTAACAGATACCATGCCACAGTTAAGGGAAAGCTGTAAATAAACAGTAAGCTCCACTCAGGCCAATCAGCCGAGGAGAAAGATGTAAATGTAGTCCTATGTACCGACTCTGCCATATCGAAAAAGGTAACAAATATAAACTCTCGTCCATTACCCTGGACCCGTAGGTTTAGTAATGACAAGTTCTATACGAAATTACAATAATAACGCCATTAACAGAGGCTACCGACTTAGTTTATGGGGTCACAACCCGAGGGCACTAAGCACCCACACAACCACTTAGTTTACGGGATCACAACCCGAAGGCACTAAGCACCCACCAACCTCATTTACAGAGATTAACCCGAAGGCACGTAGGGACTTACTCTGTGCACGTTTCTGGACTTACACTGAGGAGCAATGGAAGCCTAACTCAACACACCCACTGTCACGGTACATCTGTGGAGAACATTTTAAAACCCACCGTAGCTCAACTACGAAAACCCGCAAAATGATTTATACAACACATGTATCAAAAGTGATCCAATCCATCGACATGGAGATCTAAAACCATTTCCAACAAAACGTTTAAAAGGTGAGACTCAACCCCGCGGGTTAGCTCCAAACCTCCAAAAAGTACGTTTTTCACCCGATTTCACGAATCACCGTTTTCATACCTCCTTTTGAAAACTATGGATACCACGTACCTGAAACATGTATACAACCAAGAAAAGGCGTAAAAACCCCACTTTTACCCAAAAACTACGGTTACACATGAAAATCACATTTGATGTATTTTTTACCCGGTAAAAACACGTATAATCACATATATCACCCTTATACAGTTGTAGGGTCTAGAATCCTACCTCAGATAGTCAAGAATTCGACGTCTCAAAACTGAACGGCGTCAAAACGAAAAGGCCGATAGCAAGGATCCACAAAGGAACCAACCCAAAACCAAGCCCTGGGCCCTCAAAGCTAGAGAGAAGGCCGAGAAAAGCGGTTTCTTAGCCTGTAAGAAAGTTTTTGTCTCAAAAATCCCGCCACTGGGACATTTATAGAAAACAAAAAAAACACTGTTCAGTCGACCGAACTTCCAAGTTCAGTCGACCGAACGCAAGATTTTTGGTTCAGTCGACTGAACTGGTGGGCAGTGTGTTTTTTACGCTGAAATCGAAATTTTTAGGTCAAACACATGCCAAACAAGTCTCTACCAAATCCCAAAAAGCGTGTAACACATTTATACATGCTGTTCTACAACTGTAAAACATAAACTATGCATCGATACTATTCATATACTAAAAAAATATATCAAGTATATAAACAACTCAAAATTCAAAAGTTCTCGGTCTCACATATTTTCCCTTATTTTTTGCGTGATTAAGCCCTCAATTGGAAAACGGCTTAAAGCCAGCTTAAAGTCGTCTTTTTGCATTTTGATTTAAAAGCGCCAAAAGCTAAAAACCATCGTTTTTCAATTGAAAGGAATTTCGTCTTTTTTGTTTTTTGCATAGTTTTTCTTATATTTTTTAAAAATATCATAATTTTTATTATACACATATATTTTTTTCATAAAAATTATATTTTTATATTTTATTTGTCAAAATTTATCAAACAAGATACACATTGAATATAAAATCATCTAAAAATAAATTTTAAAAAATTATAACAACTTTAAGTAAAAAAAATTTATCTTTTGATTTAAAGTCACTTTAAGTTTTTGTCTTAAAAGCTACTCATATTCCAAACAAACTAATTTTTTGAATTTTTAACTTAAAGTGGTTTTAAAGCAAAAAATTAGTTTAAAATCGATTACCAAACGACTCTAAATAAGATCAACAATAGCGAAAGAAATAATAAAAAAAGATCAATAATAGCGAAAGAAATAATAATAAAAAAACTACATGATTGATTTTTATGTGAAAAATTTTGAAAAAAAAAATTATAGGACTGAAGTTTAATTCTAAATGTTTATTATGTCAAAATAACGAGTTTACTGAATTTACTCTCTAAGCATGTCCAAAGTATAAAAACATCAAGAATAATGTTATTGGAATAACGAAAATATTCGTAAGGTGGATTTTAACTCAATAACCAAAAGATTGGCGTAGAAAAATAAATAATTATTCAAAAAATTAAATTATTCAAAAAAATAAAATTTTTTTGTAAAAGTGCTAAATTACTTAAAAATATTAGATTGTTCTTTTCTAAATTTATGAATTATTTGTAGAAATATTATTGAATGCAATGTGATGAGAATAAACTTAATTGATATTTGATGAAATTATTTAGTTTTTTAAAAATTCTACGACTTGTAATTTTTTGTACTCTTCAAACATAAAATGGTTATTTGGTTATAAAAAAAAGTCAAAAATCTCATCTCTTTTTTTGACCAAATAACAATTCTAAAGAAAAAAAAATTAACCTTAAATACACATATTATTAAGTACCAACCAATATAAGTTATCAAATATGTTTACATTTTTGCATTTTTCACAAAAAAAAAATAAAAAAAAAAACTACAAGATACAAAAATAACATTTTAACAAAAATCTTGTTGAATTTATGTAAAAAAAATCTTGAAATTAATTTTATTTTTTTTAAAATTTTTGTCTATAAAAATTTATGAGAACCCCAATTCAAAAATCCGCCCAAGAGTCCCTACAAATTCAGGGCTGGGTCTGATTGTTTATGTAACTTTATGCATGATTTTCAGCACAATAGTGATCTTGGGAAATTAAATTTGGATGATATTACATAGTTGTTCTACCAAAACAAACAACAAAGTCTGCAGCATATATTTAATTATATAATCCATTGAAAAAGAGGGTGATTGAACAGCTTCTGGCTCAATTTAAAAAACAAGGAGAGCAAGATAGTCAATATCACTGTACACTCAACAGCAAGCAACTTGATCAAGCTAGCTTCTTTTTTGACTTTTCCTCTTAAATTAACATGACACAAAGTCACCCCTTCTTATGGGGTCAATTAATTTTGAAGCTTGATCTGCCATTATTTGAGAACTCTACCCGGGTCGTGATCGGGGCAAACTTCTCTGGAAAGAAGAAACTTTGTAATCTTTTCAAACTTCTTGAAACCACTACCTCGGTGGAGAAAATCGCCTTCACCGGCCGATGATCGGACAACCTTGATTCTCCTCTAGTGTACATGTGTTGCTTTATCCCCTCTCCGAACCAAACTATCCGATCGCACCTATAACAAGATCTTGTTGGTATGAATTTCTTCGTATCACAATAGTCAATGAATTGGGCTATATTTAGAATGCCTAAAAATATCTCTAACTTCGGTTTAGATTTTCCTTTCAGACATCGTAGCTATGGGAAATACGAAAATAATTTTTCTTGAAAAATATGAAATGTTTTACTGAAAACGTAGCAAAAAAATCCTAGTTTTGTCAAAAAAAAAAAAACATTTAACTTATATTTACATTTAGACAAAAAATGAAAAAAAGTTTTAGTAGAAATTCCAAACAAGGCCTCTGTCCAATAATGGAAAAGAAAAAAAGTACGATATACGACGTGAATTACCATGCAGGAACGCGTTTTTTTTTGTCTTTTTTGCCTTCGACCCCGCCGATATATTCATCAGAATTTGGGTAATACTTGTAAGTTGGAGCAAATTTGATTGTTCCTTCCTGCCATCCTTCAAATACTTTACCATCCTTAAGCTCCATCCTTAGCTACATTTCCATGACAATTTGATGCCAGCCGAAATTAGAATGATTATATTTCACTTTTTTTATCAAAGAACTTGTAACAATTATTTTGTTATATATTTAATCTGGTTAAAATAAATTTAAAATTATGAAGTTTTTTGTGTTCTAGCTAGTTACCTGATCATTTTCTAGTAAACCATCCCAATCAGCTCTATCAACTAATAATCTGGTCGCTGATGCTGGTAGAGAGATCCTGTAGTTCAAGTCTCCGAGTAAAATTATCCGACTGTTTAACAAGTCAAAAGACAGTTAATATATAATTTTAATAAATATTTATAATTAATTTCTTCTTTAAGTCACAATCACATCTTTTCGATTATAATTTATAATTTTAGAATTATAGCTATAGCAAATTTATATTCCCAATATTAGCTATCTGTATTAGGTCCTGTTTGGGCTAAATTGAGATAATTTTGCTTACTTTTGTCTTTTCTCAACTCTTTTCATATTTTAATTAGAATATTTTATCTTTTGAAATCATTTCCACTAGAGAAATTGAAAAAATTAGATGAAAAAAAGTTACTAAAGGCGAAAATAAGCAATATTGGCTTATTTTGATTTAATTTTATTTTCTAGACCTTTTTTTTTTGTATATTTGATCAAAAAAATTTATTGTATCGACTCATCTCGATAAAATGAGTCAAAAAATATAGTAATTTAATTAAAAAGCATAAAAAAAATAATTCATTAAAAACGAAAATAAGCAAAATAAAATAAACAAGCAATTATGCCAAATGGAGAAATAATGATATATATATCAAAGTATTTTTACTTTCTCCATCCAAAAAAATTGAAAAATTTCTTGCTCTAGAGGTCAACTTCTTTAATTATAATCAATATTTTATGATATATTGTTTAACAATGAGATCAGCCTTGCTTTCTGAGGTGGTTATTTACCTCCCAATCTAAAACTCTAGGCCCAAAATATTCAAAAGGCTTATCAACTGCTACACATGTATAAAATATGCAAGATCTAACAACAATAATAATGATAATAATAATTATTATTATTATTATAATAAAGGTGATTAAGATACTCAGGAAATTTTAATTTATGGGTTCGGTAAACTTCAAGTGGTAACGACAACCGCAAATTCATAAACAAGCAATAATTGGTGTTTAAACTAATAGTTTTCTAAGTAGTATACTTTATGTCTAGAATTTTAAATATTATCTGAATTTTAAATATTCAATATCGACATTTTGTGGATTTATCAGCTGTTACTTTTTGATTTTCGTTTAATACGTAAATTTATGTTCGATAATAATTCGTATTCCGATATAGAGATTTAGCCCCTTTTGTAATGTCTAGAAATTTTAGCTTTGTTATTAAAAAGAGAGAGAAAAATATATATTGCTTGGTATAATTTATTAGAGAAACATTCTTTATTTCATTTTTGTTTAATGGCATATTATGTGCACTTATTTTTCTATTTTTAAGTTAGAGTATTTTGAATAATAACACGATTTTTTATAAGAAAGAGTTGAGTACTTTTAATTTGAGAGTATTGTAGAAATTTTTTTTAATAAAAAATTAAATATTTGGAATGCATATGTTTTTTTAGAAAAAAATATGAAAATATAAATAATTTTTTTAAAAAAAATACAAACAGTATATCTAAAAAATTAACCATTATAGGTAAAAACTAGCTTCTTGATAAAAAAAAAAAATTAAACAATACTACAAATTCAGAAAATATTCTCAAAAATTTATATAGAATTCAAAATTTGCAGTTTAAATTTATTTACAGTTTGACTCATACAATACACAATTAAATTTGAATTATTTATTTTAAATTTAATATAATTTTTTGGGTTCCTTTTGAGAAATCTTAGAATTAATGTAAAAAATTAGCTATTTGATAATAAGATAAATTGGTGACAAATCATGTTGGCGGATGTGATGGAATATGATATAATTTATTACTTACTCGTGGTCCAGAATCTTCCGCGGCAAATCCAGCGAAGGACCCCTTGGAAATCTGGTTCGCGACAAAATATCAGCCATGTTGGAGTTCCTATACCTCTCGTCGCCGTCTCTACCCCCTGAAGCTAGATGACTGCACACAAAGCACAGGATTGTTTCGTGTAACCGAAATCTAACCGACACAGAACCCTGCAAACCAGAAATTTACAGAACAGAAAAAAAAAATATATATAATAATTAGATAATTCCCAATAACGATAGTTAATTTATACTTTCAAACAACAGAATTTGTTTTGTTTATTCTGAATTAAGACTTCAAGAAAAAAATTTATAAATATATCTATTTTTATTTTTATTTTTTAGTGAGTTATAAGATAAAAATTAGAATTATAATTTTCAACAAACGTGAGGAACCTCAACAACGAAAGGATAGGGTGGGTTTGGAATAATAACTTTTTTGCGTATCTTTATAGTATTCCTTTTGGTATTTAGTATTTTTTTTATTTTTTGCTAATTTTTTTTTAAAAAAAATTGAATGGTTTTATTGAGACAAACTGAAAAATAAAACAGTAAGTAAATTATAAAAAAAGCTCAATAAATAAGAAAATAAGAGAAATATGTCAATAAGGTAATTTTTCTACTTATTCTTGTATTTAGGGAACTTTAAAATTTTTTGATTAACTCTTTTCCTTTTTCGATTTGTCTTGATAGAAAAATTAAAAACATAAAAAATTTAACTTAAAAAAAACTAAAAAATTAACAAAATTATCAAATGTTAAAATTAATTTTATTCCAAGTTAGGCCTTAATTTATGAAAGTCACAAAAAATTATTTTCACAATGATAATATAAACTATTGAAAAGGAAACCGCATTAAAGGTGGCAAAATTAAGTACACTTAACATAGATATAATTAAGTTGAGAATTATGAGCATATCATGCTCATTATATTTCATGATCATACTTGTGTACTGTATTTGTGAAATCTCACGTGTACTTATGTCATATTATAAATTTACTATTTATTTTTAAATATTAAATATAAGATGTCATAATAACGAAAATACCATAATATGGTCACTAGAGCATTATTGGAGAATTATAAATGTTAGGTACACATATCTGGACACAGAATCGAAGACACACTTGTCACATAGAATGAATTTTATAATTGTGTAGGATCCATCTCATGTAAAAAAATAAATTTAAATGTGTCAAATATATAAATGTACATATAGCACAACTCTTATATTTACATACCTTGTTTCCTAAGCAACCCATGATGCCACAACCTACACACGAAACACTAGGGTTCCTTATGTAAGGTAGAAGATCGCATCGGACCCAAACCGATATCAGTATGCCAACCATTTGCTTACAAATGATGCACCGAAACTCCTGTGTAATGCCTCTACTTTCACTCGAATGTGCACCTTTTGATGGAAAGTTGATTTGTTTATCTTTATTTACTTCACTTCTCTCTCGTCGTCGTGTTTTCTTGTTTAGTACTTCTCTGATCAACGAGTTCCATTTCGTGGCGACTCTTCTATTTTTTGGTCCTAGCACGTTCGATGCTTGTAGAGGCACAACTTCTTGAAACCTGCAAATAATTAATCTCATTACATGCAATCTTCAATCATCAACTTGCAACAATTTAATGAAAAGTCTATCTATCCAAAATTTTATTTCAAAAATTATCTGTAGAGGTTAGATGCATATTTAATAAGATATGGTATACACATCAAGTGAATTTTAACCACCTACTTTAAATTTTAGATAAATTTTTGAATATTTTTTCTAAGTGTATAGCATTACTGATAATTTAATTCTCACTATAATTAGTACTCATGGATTATTTACCTCTCCACGATGTATATACAAACATGTTTGCTTCATCTATCTATCTATCTAGCTCCTTTCCATTTCTTAAATAAATAATGATTTTTCTTTTTCCATTTTATAATGTTTTGGTAGATCATTTTAATGATATGAATTGTTCATAATATAGACTACATCGAGAATATTATAAGTATAAAAAATTAATGTACGTAATTGTACACCGATAATTAATTAGATGGTTAGAATATATTTATACTAAAAAATGGACAACAAATATGATTTTGAATAAACTTTACAGTTTTTTTAAAAATATATGTGATCCAATCATCTAGTTATTCATTTTAAATCAATTTAATTTTTTTTTGTTAAGATTAATAATATAAATGATTAAATCAATATATGCTCACCTTAACAATTAGAAGATAAAAAAAGAAGAGGCCTCATGAAGATTAATTTGGATCCGACTGGTGGTACTCCAAGCTACCAAAAAAATAAACCATACCATTTGATCCTTGCTAAAAAAAATGTAATAAACTCCATCATGAAGGGACGTTTTCATGAAGATATTGACTCTTTATAATTTACTATTATATTTAATTTTTTACCACTTTATTGGTACGAAGGGAATGGATTTTTTTTTTTACTTCACTTATGGGCATACTCGATCATGCATATATTAATGTGGATAGATTGACTGAGAAACTCACAACTATATCCTTATACTGAGGGTAGAAAAATTCACTCTTATGGTTATATATATTATATTCGGAGGACTTTATATATTATATAGATATAGATATAGGTGGACACACACATAAATGTAATATTTGAATTTTGGAATTACCCAAGAACATAGATGTCACAAGAGGTGTTGCATGTATCTAGCAAATCCTCCATAGTCAAGGTCTCTGGCGGTGAAATCCCACCAACGTTCCATGTGCTAACAAAAACCCTTAAAATGAAATGGAGAAACAGATTTAAGAAAATATATAATCGTGCTAAAAGAATAATTAAATATAAGATGTAAAAAAAGAAATAAATAAATAAAGCCTATCGAATAAATAAAAATAAAAATAATCAAACGAATAGAACTTTAAAGAAAGTAAGGATAATAACAGTTGGTACTAGAGTTTTTTAAGTCACGGATTTAAAAAGATTGATAAATAATGGAACTAAAGTTCAAACTATGAATTCGTTTTAACTGATAAGATACATAATGGTACGACAAACTATTAATTCGTTTTAACTGATAAGATACATAATGGTACGACGTTTATAACTTTTATGTGCAAACTATATAGCAGGTAAATCATAAAAAAATACGTAAAGCACACTCAAAAAATAGATCATGGCTGTTTACTTGTACTAGAATCCATAAGTATTGTGAATTTCAGTGCAAATAAATAGCTAATATCAAAATATCAAATTAATTTGCGAAATTGGTCTACAATTTAAATCTGTATATATGCAGTATTTAGTGTATATGTAGTATATTGGAAATCGTAAATGGGCAAAACGTTCTTACTTGTAATCTTGAGTCTCGAGAAATTCATTAGAGAATATCTTAGATCTCAGATATTCTGGTTCTATGGATGGAATCTCCACCAAAATCCCACCATTGGTCGGAAAATCTGCAAGAAAATTGTTGGTTCCTAATCTCTTTTTAATAAACTTACTGGCTACCAACCTCGGCCATATGACCTGAAACAGAGGACGAACATAAAGAAAATCGATCATACAAAAATTTTATAGAGGAGAATGCGTATAAGAGATAAGAGAGTATAGAGCTGTGTTTTACATATTCGTCGAATCGTATTGGTTAACACTTTTCGACATTTTAAGCATTCGATACCGATATTTATTCATCTATCAATTGATAGTGTCTGATATCAACCAAATACGTTTTCGATACCAAGATTTAAAACCTTGAGAGAGAGAGAGATGAGACCAAATACGTTTTTCAATACCAAGATTTAGAACCTTTGAAGAGAGAGAGAGAGAGAGAGAGAGAGAGAGAGAGAGGCTCACTTCTCCTTGCTTCCTTGGCATGGTGATGGTGAAGGGAAGTGGCGATGCTGGGATGAACGAAGAGTAGGATACACAATGGCGAAAGAGATTAAAAGGAGATCAAGCTGACGAAGAGACCTAGACAAGTTGGTAGGGACTAGGGAAGAAGCACTGCAGTGACGTCAATGGTGATGGCTCTATGCAAAGAAGTCCTACAAATTTAGAAAAAAAAAATTAAAAAAATACTCAAAATTCAAAATAAACAATTTTAATACTCTTATAAATGCGACGCACAATTCCCCAGCATATACTATTCTTAAAAGTCAATTCAAAATTATAAACAATTTTAATACAATTTGAAGTGCGATGCACCAGGCTCAAATTTGTATTATTTTTAAAAGTCAACCCAAAAGTTTGGTATCTTAAAGCCAAATAGATATTTTTTTTTTAAATATACACTCTCTAAAAGTTTAAATTTTAAAATTTTAAAATTTTAAAATTTATGACCGTGGTTCTATAACTACCTACTCTTTTATTTTTATTTATTTTTTATTTTAAAATTTTATTACTTGAATTCTCATCATTATTAATTAATTCATTATTTTTATAACATATTATTTTTTGTACTTTAAACTAATTTGAATTGCACATGCATCACGTGTGTATAAATACTAGTTTAAATACATTCATACCGCATATACTTTCTGAAATGATTTTTTTCCCTAACTATTTAGGCATTGTTTCATGTGCAACATAGAATTAGATAAAATAAAATAGATAAATAATATCGAGGTTTAGTATTTTTTTTAATACAGTAGAATAGTGAATAGTATTACGTATATCATGATATTAATTGTAATGTTTGGTTAATGTGGGATAAAATATAGAATAAGAATTAAAAATTTATTTTTGCTTGTTGGATAAAGAGAAAAATAATCTAAAGAGAGAACAAATAATTTTAAAAAGATGAGTGAAATAAATAATTTCGTAAATACTAGACTGTTAATTGCCCATTTAAAAGATTAATAGTCGAATCCCATAAACCAAATTTAAGACTATAGTACCAATAATATGAAAAGATAAATTGTGAAAATATGGGTTCTAATCCATATATATATTTTTAGTCTAATTTAATTTTTTTTAATCCACCTAAACAAACATGACTCTAGAGATTTTGATATAAATGATTTGGTCTCTTTCTGCAGCCTCAAATTTCTCTGTTAGATGATCTGATTGGTGGGATTGTCCTTATCTTCCAATACTATAAAAACTCTTGATGTGGGTGCCCACAGCCCTTTAAATTGAACTTGTGTGTGTAGGGAGGCAGGGACTGATTGACAAATATCTCATGTTTTTTGCATTTTTTTAAGTTGCTGCAAGTGGGTGGGGGCCCGTCTTGTGGCTAAAAAATATTGTTACGCGAAAGATACTGCACTAGTTGTTGACAACAGTGCGTGGGGCCTTTCTTTCGATGACGTGTAATAAAACCCGGTGGTTATTGCTTGCTGATGTGGCGTTCTTCTATTGGCTGCTAATGGTAATCGGAAAAACTTCCCTTTAAAAGATTCTGAAAATGCAACTATTATAATAAATAGCATTCCTGTCTTGTCCAAAATAAATAAAGAGCATTCAATTTAGATTGTCATTATTTTTCGAAAAACTACAGAGGTTTTACTTGAATGATTCGAATAGCTTATGTTGTAAAGTTTATTAAAAGAATTTATTAATAAAAAATTAATAAGGTGATCAAATACCAATAATTTTATGGTTCGATTACATTGATTTGACAAAAAAAAAGAGAGGAAGGTATACTCTTAAAATTATATTTATATATTTTTTCTTTTATGATTAATATAATTCCATCATTGCTGATATCCTATAAACTTAATTTTTTATATAAATGATTTTCTCAATAAACTATATACATAAATGCAAATCGAATATGACATTATAGGTACTATAAAAAAGAAATGAAAAAAAAAAATAACACATCCCATTGTTTATTTCTTTAACTTGCAAGCAAAATTAAGGGTCCTCTCATATGCACCCAATTAATGAAATATACTGCACTAGAAATTACTCGCACATAACGACACATTGAACATAATTTAATTATAAAATAAATTTTCATAATAATAATTTTTAATTATTAAGAGTAACAATGCAATTTAAAAAAAAGTCAGGAATCTCAATCCAAACCCTTAACATCAGTACTATGATTTACATTAAGTTAAATCTTAATTCAAACAAAAAATAATAAAAATAATAATTTACGTAAACTAAAAATATGTAATCAAAGAGAGGAGAAGAGACTGTCTGGAAGAAAAGGTAAAAATAGAGACAGTAAATCTCAACTCTTAATATTAAAAAATTCTAACTATGGAATGTGCTGATTGGCACAAATATCCCATTTCAAACCTTCCCTTATATTATCATTATTGCTTTAAATGAAGAAAGAGAAATATTTTAAATGGAGAGACAGAGAGTGAGAGAGAGAGAATAGATTAAAGAGCCATATAAAATCCTTTTAAAATATAGTATTGATTTCAAATTAAGCAAAGAGAGAATATAAAATGTTATCTCAACAATTAGAATAAATCAATTAGTTACCCTTTATTAATAATGTCATACAGAAAAAAATGTTGAGATACTAAAGTATATTAGCAATTATTTGTACTTAAAGACACTTTGAATATATTATCTAGTATATTAAAATTTTAATTTCAAATAATAAATAAATTTTAAATTATTAAAAATAGAATCATTATAAATAAAGCTGTAGTCAAACTCCTAATATCACTTATAGTTTTTATTAGTCTCGTGCTTAATTTCAATTAAAAACAACAAAGAAATGTATAAAAACTAAAAATAAAAAAAAAACTAAGGGTCTGTTTGGTTGCGTTTTCTAAAAATGTAATTTGAAAACTATTTTTAAAAAATAAATTTGAAAATTATTTTCTAATTTTTTGAAAAAAGAAATTACATTTGGTGTACTATTTTTAAAAACTCAAAACCAAATTCAAACCCTAACCCTAACTCCAAACTAGTGTTCTGACGTCACTGATGGCGACAGCAGACGCCATCGACGGCGACAGTAGACACCACCGACGGCAACAGAGGGATTCGGGGATGACGACGACGCTCGACGATTTGAGAGGACGAGCTCATGCCGAGCTCACGCCGACGACCGCTTGTGTGGAACGACGATGCTCGACGACCGCCTATCTGGAACGACGACGCTCGACGATCTTAAACAACGAGCTCACGCCGACGACGACGCTTGACGACTGCCTGTGTGGAACGTCGACGCTCTACGACCGCCTGTGTGGAACGACGATGCTCAACGATTTTGAACGACGAGCTCACGCCGATGACGATCGCCTAAGACGACAACGACATTGATCGACAATGACGACGACGACGACAACGTCGAGATCTGTTGAACGAACGAAAAATTTTGAGTCAAAAAAAGTAAAAACAGCTTTTCGCTATTTTAAAAAAATTTCAATTTTGTAACTCAGTTTTTTCTTTTTTTTTAAACTTTTTTTTTCGAAATTACTACCAAACGAATTTTTCGGAATTTTGAACTAAAATTCTCTGAAAATTGAGTTCCGAAAATGGAACCAAACGGGACCCAAATTATCCATATTTTTTAGATGCACAAATATAAAAATGTATTCTAATGGGAATAAAAAGAAAAATGAGTTTGAAATAAATAGAAAGAGAAAAAATGTAGATTTAAAATAAAGAATAAGATGTTTTAAATGAAAAAAGATTTAATTAAAATAAATGTGTGGAACAAAAATTTAAAATTTTGAATGTCCAATTGATTTGAGCCATCAAAATTATTATCCTCTTAACTATTGAAATTGACACGTAGAATAAATGCAAACCTCAACCCATATTTCTTATATAATACATATACATAATTTAAAGAAAAAAGGAAAAAATGTCGTCATTCAACTTGCACAAGCTGTGTTTTTTTTTTAATGGCCATGTGACGCTTGACCAAAGAAGAGGAGGAGGGTGGCCATTATATTTTTTTACCTTACTGTGTATTCACCACAAGTCCAGTGGTCCCTTGTATACACAACATTATAATATACTAGAGTTCGTGGCATGTGTTATCTGTATTCAAATTTTTATTTATTGTTGTGCAGGGAAGAATTTGTAGGAGTGAGATAGCGATGAAAATAACTAGGTTCAAGTCGTTGCGCTTGTCGGCTTGATTGTTCCTACACAAAGAAACATGAATGAGACTGGCTGGTGGGCTTGGTCAGAATTTCCCTTCGATATTGAAGTCAGTAAGTTGTCAGATGAAGAAAAAACTCTGAAGAGAATTTAGTAGAGTTTCAGTAAGTAGAGTTGTGTGTCCATACCTCATCTTGGAGTTTGGTATTTATAATGCATTTGTGTGCAATTTGGCAGGAAAGGGGCGATTCCTCAGGTTCAGTTCTAGTGGGAGTTACCCTTTTTTCTTTTGGGTTTTGCCCGAGGCTTTTTCTACAAAATTGGTGGGCTGCTTAATTATTTCGGGTTGCATCAGCTGTCATTTATTGCAGAAATGTACGGATATGATATTGCCATTAATGCACTAAGCTCAGTTGTCCGATCAATTAAATGCGCCATAACCTCGGTTATGATTGTCATCATTGCATTAGACCGAGGCTTGGAGGTCGATTTGATGGATTGTTGATATGCTCCGCAATGGGCTCCCATAATGTCTTGCTCTTTGACTAATTGGACCTAGATATGGGCTGTGGGTCGGCCTGTACGTGTTCGAGCTAACCCCCTTCATTTGCCCCAGCAATTATGCCTCAGACTTGACTAAGGTGTGAGAGATGCTCAGTGATAAACCCTTCGGATACCTGGTAACCACTGTAATTATTGTGTAGTCACATCGTGACACGTATTAGCCATCCACTAGCCGTCCATTGGAGTACTTTTCTTTGAGAGATGTGTTATTGCAGACGTCCCTTCACCTGCTTTGGTGCGACAACTATCCCTTAGTATTCAAAATTCGCCCCCTGCGTGTATAAAAATTGGGGAGTTTCGACTACTGGGGCCTATTTTCGTTTCCAACTGCCAGTGCGAATCTCGTCGTAGAAATATTGCCATCGTTGCCTCGACTGTACTTGCATATGCATTTTGAGTTTCGAAGTTTGAATCACCCTCTATTTTGTAAGCTTTTTCTTTTTCCCCTTCTGCTATGGGTCTGAGTCTTTTGGCGTCAAGTTCTCCTCCTTTGTTCTCCTCTTTCTTCCAAACTTTAGGGACCCCTGAGTTTTCTACCATGGATAAGTACGCCAACTTTGTTTCGAGTCCCATTGCCCTTGTTACTTTTATACAAAAATATTCTATCCCCTTTGCCGTTACTATTAGATATTACAATCTTTTGGATCACAAAGAGTTGTTCTCTGGCAAGGGAAATGAGGTAGCTGCTAGAGTTGCATAATAAAAATCATACATTAGATTTTTGGTCTTTAGGTCAAACCTTTGATTCTTTTGTCTTTGGGTTGAGAAGATTTGAACTTTCAAATAGAATAACATTAGACCGTTACGAGGCTCAGTCTATTCCAAACTTGGGCTCAAGAAGATTAAATGGTTAGGTTGACCCTTTTTAAAGAGGCTAGATTTCAAGAACATCCTTCTAGAACTCAAGAACTGATTCAATTTGAATCGTATTTTCTCTTCTATTGATTTCTAAAGTATGGGTTATTATAATAAATCCAAGTAAATTTGATATAATCATCCACAAATAAAACATAGTATTTAAAACCTATAGTAGAGGCAGTGAAAGGGACCTAAACATTACTATGAATTAACGAGAGAAGTTCAGAAACAATTGATTTTGAAAGCTTAAAAAGAGTCTACGACTCTTACCAAAAACACAACTAATACAAGATACCAGGTGTTAGAAAGAGATGGAGTAGATGAGGCAAAAGCTTTTCGTTGGGACAAGCTGGAGGAAGTAGAATTGGTTATAGTGGATGAAGTGGTGGAAAAGAAATGGGGATCTGTGAGACCCGACTCCTTTTCTTTTTGACATGTTTATGTATATGACGTATTTCTTTTTGTTTTAAGCATGCCTCGATGTTCTATTAATGCTTTTTGTTTTGCTTAGAACAACGTGTTTAGGAATACGTGTGTCGCATGCGGGGGGGGGG